>CM072867.1:24047500-24355000 GCA_036937835.1 Pampus argenteus | reverse complement strand
CAATACTGTCAACAGAGCCATTAAATCACCTTGCATGTCTACCTCTTCTCCTTCTTTTGTTGTATTTGAGCTTCTGTCTAATAATCAAGTCAAAAGGAATATTATGTTTGTGCTTGGACTGATTAACATCATGGTTTTTATTGAAACTGCCTTTTTGTGTCTCCTGCAGCACAATATCTGCTTTGTAAATCAATTGTCGTGTGTTCTTTTTCGTTAATAAAATCTTTACATAAAACAATGAACAATAAAACATAAAACAATGATGTGTCGTTCTATCATATGCAGAGTAGACGGTCACACTGAGCCTGACAGCATCCTGCCACACAGACTCTGATCAGCCTCCTGCTAAAGTCTCCTTCCTGTCTGAACATGAACACATCTCATTCTGCAGCTTAGCTTGTTGAACGAGCCACCAAACAAACATTCAATGGGGGAAAAATGAATCACCAACTTCAGTTAAATAATGAGCTGCTCAGCTGCAGCACATTAAACAACATGTAAACACACCTGTAAATGTCACTTTGGAGCCGTCAGATGCAGGTTTAGCTGCTGCTCTTTAAAATCCCCGTTAGCGACATGCTGTCTGTCCATGTAGCTACAGCAGTTTATTTACTGTCTCCTCTCTGTACAGTGTAACACTGGTAGCCTGCCAGCTGCTGTCAGAGACACCAACACATCCACCCAGCTGGCTGAGACACAAACGAGCATCTCTCACATATTTCCCCAAATACGTTGGTTTTTTCCATTCTAATAATAAAAAACTATTAAGAATATATTTAAAACACATGTTATTATTTTTTACTGCAAATATACAGCTGATTAAATGTGATATTTCAAGGTCGTCTGATTATTTTCAAAAACTTCTGAAGCCTCATATTTTTCTCAGATTCACCAGGGGGCTTCTTCTGCCTTCTGCCTCTCTGATTTCCATGTTTTCAACCAATAACCTCCCGTCAGTCACGGCTCAGTGGAGCCGACAGACAGAGCAAAGCAGAGCTCATCCGCCAGCTCCACTGTGTACTTTAAAACAGAAATTAAATCTGAATCTTGCACTGAGCTTTAAATTGATGCTCATCGTCTTTAGCAAGAGGAACAAAATGAGGGAAAATTTATATATTTATATTTATATGGCAAAACTTCAGAAAATCATCTTCAGGGCTGAAAAATAGCGATGAAGGTAAAAAGAAACTTTGACCCTGAACGTTCAGCTCAGAAATAGTTTACTTCAAATGTGACAAACAGCAGCTGGTAGATCCATGTTGTGTCTGGATATCTGATGAAATTATCATCAGAAATTGTTAAATAATAATATTTTGCAAAACCAAAAGTAACATTGATTCAGATTATCAGTTCGAGAAAAGATTCTCCCAGAAGTCCTCAAGAAACCTTTTTGATTAGAGCTGCAACAATTAGTCAATTAATCAATTAGTTGATCGGCAGAAAATGTAATTTGTTAATTGAAAATTTAAATGTTGAAAATCAAATAATTGTTTTAGTAATTTGAAGGCAGAAATGTGGAACGATTGCAGCTTCTCAAGTTTGAGGATTTGAAGCTTTTCTGAGTCGTACACGACAGTAAACTGAACATCTTCTGGATTATAACAGAAAGATCGTCAGCTCATCAGTAATTAAAATAATCATTAGTTACAAGTTTCCATCAACAAGCAGCCAAGAAAACTCAAATTAATGTACAAACTTTGAATCAAGATTCTGTTTCCTCAGAAGTTTGTTGGCACTTTTAATTGAGCCATCTGTCACTGCTCACACACACACACACACACACAGGTGCTGCTGGGTGGAAGAAGGGTCTTCATACGAGGCGCCAAATTCACTTCAATTAATGAAAAGACAACTTCAGGTCCTGATGAGTAACACAGTCGTATGTAGAGTTTAGTGTTCAGGATCGATGTTGTTTACAATATTACTGTTTGCATCAAGTTTGTAGTTACAAGAGATTCAAATCCAGTCAGACACCTGCTCGCCTGTTCACCTGTTTACCTGTTTACCTGCTTACCTGATTACCTGTTCACCTGTTTACCTGCTCACCTGTTCACCTGTTCACCTGTTCACCTGCTCACCTGTTCACCTGTTCACCAAAGTATTGAGTGAGAGGTTTGACACAAAAGCAGCTGAATGTTGTTTAATCTAGATGATAGAGGTCCAGTTGGAGGGATTTCTTGGTTTATCAGACGCCAAAACACTGAATATGATAGTTCATAATCTAATGAGGATTTTACAACTCAGTGTGGGTATTACAGTATCAACACAGATTGAAAATGACTGATATGACATGTCTCATACTAGAGCTGCAACGATTAATCAATCAATCAATAGATTAAATTAATCAGCAGCTGTTTTGATAATCGCTCATAATCGCTGTAGTCATTTCTACCAAAACAATGAATCAATTAACCAAGATAACAATCAGCAGATTGATCAGAAATGAAAATAATAAACAATACTATAGTAAAATGTATAATATGCCGGTTTAATCAAACTTCATGACTGGTTCCACGTTTTTTGTCGTACATCCTTTTCTTCGTATTCAGTCGTATTCGACTGCTCTGAATGTGAAGAGTCGGAGACCTTTTGAGTCACTGCTCACTCACTAAAACTGCAGAGGATATGACTCACAGTCTAACAGCTGTAAATGTGACTGTTTGCAGATCTGACATCTCAGCAGACACGAGTCACAACCCCGCTGGTTTGTCCCTGTTTACTCCACATGAGAAATTGGGACATTTTGTGCCTTTAGAAACACGTTTTCTGTGTTTTGGAAAGATGTCTGACTGGCTGGCAGTTAGATAACAGTCCGACCGCGCTGGCCGAGGTTCGTTCCAGCCAATATTCTTTGAAAATGAGAGGATAAACTGCATCAAAGTGCTGCTGATTATCAGCCTCCGGCGCAGACTGGACACATGTGACTGTGAAAGTTTGCATCCTGCTGAGGACGGATGACCTTTGTCTGATGATAACACGCTAAATAAAAAGGACGGCCTTATAAACTCCTGTCAGCCAACACCAGACGGGAGACAAATACTAACGAGCATGAAAGTAATGATCACGTTCTGTTTTCTTTTCAGATGATATCGTCTTTAATCTGTTTAATGCCACTAATTATGATGCATAGAAAGATGTGATTGTACACGAGACAAATTAACTTGACTGATTGATGTTTTCAACCAAAAGAGGCAGAAAACTGTTGTCACATTGATAATCGACTGACTCTGGAAGCATCATTAACACATTTCTGTTTTTCTTCTTCATCATCAACACATCAACACATTGTTGGTGTCGTTCGGTGTCTGTGACGTTTTCTCAGAGACACATTTTAGACGTCTCCAGAACATCCGTCGTGTTTTTCTTTCTGTGTGAAAAAGACCAACGACAGACCAGCAAGCGGTCTGTTTATCCAATCAGGTGCAGGCGATGTTTATGTTGCTGTCTGAGTAAAGGACACACCTGTCAATCATACTAAGTGACGTCTCAGTTAATGAAACATGTGGAGTGATTACACTGAAACACTGAATACAGGCGTGTCGTGTTTTCATCATCTTAACTATGTTTGATTTAAATCACTGTTCAATTCTTTAAATCTGTCACGATTATGTAAAAACGTTCAGATCCTGGTTAGACGAGTTTTTACTCTTCACGAGCAACAATAAAAAAAACCTAATAATTAAAACAAGAACAAGATAAACAAGATACAAATATATGAATGAGAAAATGTGTTTTTTAAGCGTGACGGTTTCGGTTTCGTTGTGATGACTCTCAACCACTCATGTAAAATGACTCTTGTAGCTCTCGGCTGATTGAATCCTTTATGTTAACGTACGGCTGTATTTGTGTTTTTGTGTCATATGTAACCAAAGACAGGAAGATCTACAAGGTACTAATGACATGGTAAATAATACAAAATACACAAGAAATATACAAAAAGAAAGTAATCAAAACTGCAGTAAAGAGAGCAGTATGTACTCGCTGTGTATGCTGCTCTGTTCTCTGCAGTCTGACGTCTTTTCTCTCATGTTTAAGTGTGGTACTAACTACCCAACACTGGGAGGGTCCTCACAAAGACTGAAATTAATCTGCTCTATTAGCAGCTCTACTATTTTTGTGTCTAAAACAATACTGAAGCCTTTTCCACTCCTGCAAGAGATAAAAACTCAACAGCGCGCGTCCATTTTGTCTTTTCTTGTAAAGTAGATGATGTGTCTCAAGAGATAAATAATAAATTATGGTTAAATAACATCCAGAAACACTCATGCATAACATCCATGTTTTCTTCTAGGTTTTAAATCTGTTTTTTTAGTGATCTCGAACCCACAACCTGCCATGTTTCTATGTAGATGCAAGATGTGAGATGTTTCTACATTTTGTCTGATGTCCAGATTTTAATAAAGACTTAAACAACTATGAAAGACATTATATATATTCTATAATGTTTTCTCTGCATAGTAAAATGTAGTTTTTAATATGTTGTGAAAAGTATAAATAGTATAAATACACTTTACATTTCAAGCATCCCGTCTGGTGCGTTTCCCTACATGCACCTCTGCTCATCAACCCCGCTCGCTCGGGATCAGCTGTTTACATGCGACATCACACACAGATCACAACTCTCCCCATATTAAACAAACACTGTCAACATCGCCATGGTAACAGAGCCTGCGCAAACCTGTTAAAACCCGCCAGGTAAACGGGGTGACTCGAGGGTGATTTCACAACATCTCGTCGTGGTTACAGGATATGATGTTTACACACACACACACACACACACACAAAATAAGACCACTCAAGAGTCCTGACGAGTAACCGGATATTAGCGAGCTTGTTAACACTCCTGTGAGGTGATCAGAAATCAAGATAAACCAATGAAATGTGTTGGTTGCTTCGTCTTCAGGCGGCCTTCAGGGATCCAGACTCATGTGCTTCTTATTGTCATGCAGATGACAGTCTGAGCCTCAGCAGCAGCACACCTGCTTTGATTCCTGTCGAGGAGGCTCCATCAGAGTTTCATGGGCAGCTCGTTCATTTCAGGTCAGGTGTTATTAAAGAACTTTAAAGAACTTGGAGCCTTGTTGTGTGCATCGTAGCCAGAGTAGCGCTGCTGGTCGTGTAGCATCCCCGGCTGAATGATGGTCATACTCTTTAACTGATGGTTCATATTGCTTTATTTTGTGAACCGTATTCAATTATGAACACACCGTAAGAGCTATGAAAATGACAAAACAAAAATAAAGTTACTTTTCCTTATAGCAATAAACTTATCATAGCCTTACAAGATTTACTAAATTAAATTATGATTATTTTAACTGCTACAATTACAGCAACAATCATGGAAAATCACATTTTAACCAAGGTTAATCAAAGATACAACACACAAACGCTTGTTGCACTAACATCTTGTTGCACTAACAGACCAATTAATATATATTGACACGATCGGTCAGCTAATGCTAATCACGCTAGCCAAAACACATCTTGAAAAGTATAAAACTCTCAAAAGCACCAAAACTCTAGACAGTAGGCTAGACAGTAAACATCACAAAGAGTAATAAAAACGAACCTTGTGCCTGAATCAGCCAGGTGCTAATTGAACAAATTTCCTTGTATTAGGCAGACACACTTTTTCATCGTCAAAGAAGTCCGGATGTTTTGACTTTTCGCCTTCAAAATAAAAGCCCCAAATTTAACGTCTGCTATAATTAAAGAAATAATAACCTGGCCTTCACAGAGAGCTCAGAAAATAAATGAATAAGCACAACACATTTATAGAAATATATATGCTCAAACTAAAGGTCATTTACACTCCCACCAAATCATTACTAGTTTTCATCCCCTTATTAGATGTATGAAGTATGAATGATTTCTAAGCAAATATGACCTTTATCCATTTAAAACGTCTTTAAAGAGTCTATAAAAATATCCATAAACTCTTCATACTGTAAAGGATATGGTCGTGGAGTGAAGGGGGTGGTCAAACAGTCTCTAGGAGCAGAATCAGCTTCTGTACTGGACGTTCGACAATTGATGGTTTGCCAGAACGCTGTCCATCCCTTCCTATCTTCTGATCTCCAACACGAATCTTCACTCTTCTCACTAGTCCATCTTTATCACATACTGTCTCTACAACCTTAGCCAACTTCCACTCATTGCGAGGCAGATCCTGTGTCTTCTCCATCACGATGTCGCCGACTTTGAGGTTTCTCCTTGGGGTATGCCAGCGCTGTCTGGTAGCAATATTGTAGAGGTACTCTCTTCTCCACCGACCCCAAAACTGCTCCGCCAAATACTGAACACGACGCCACCTCTTACGAGCATACATATCCTCTCTGATGAATCTGCCAGGAGGTGGTAAAGCTACAATGGGTTTCATGGTGAGCAGGTGATTGGGTGTTAGTGGCTCTGGACTATTTGGATCATTTAGGTTGTCAACTGTGAGTGGACGACCGTTCACAATAGCTGCTGCCTCATAAAAGAAAGTCCGCAGAGAGGCATCGTCCAGCCTACCTGATGAGGGTGAAAGAGTGGCACGAAGGACATTCCTCACCGTTCGGATCTGTCTCTCCCATACTCCTCCAGCATGGCTTGCATGCGGAGTGTTCATGCTGAAGTCACACTGTTTCTCAGCCAAAAACATGTTCAGGCGATTAGCATCCACTTGCTTGAGAGCTTCTTTTAGTTCATTTTTAGCTCCAATGAAGTTAGATCCTTGGTCGCATCTTATGTCACGTACTGCTCCTCTTATCGCAATGAAACAGCGAAGTCCATTGATGAAAGCATCTGTTGACATATCATCTAACATTTCAATGTGGATAGCTCGACAGCAAAGGCAGGTGAAAAGCAGGCCGTATCTCTTTTGTACCTTGCGTCCTTGCTTTGTTAAAAACGGGCCGAAACAGTCCATCCCACAATAGGTGAATGGCGGCAATGGATCTACACGCTCAGACGGCAGATCTGCCATTCGCTGCACTTCAGTGAACCTTCTGAGTTTCCGACAGGTAACACATTGATGCAGATGTGTTGCCACAGCTCTGTTGATTCCTGGAATCCAGTATCCGTTTGATCTGATCTCATTAATGGTCAAGCCTTTTCCTTGATGGTGAACCCTTTCATGGCAGTGAGCAATTATTGCCTTGGTAATGTGATGACTCTTTGGTATAATCACTGGATGCTTCAGTGAGGCGGGGAGTGATGCATTTTTCAGTCTTCCTCCCACCTTGAGGAGTCCATCTTGATCAAGAAAAGCATCCATCTGAAACAGTTTACTCTGAGAAGGAAGTTGAGTTCCCTCATTGAGCAACCTTGTCTCTTCTGGATATACTTGTCTCTGTAGGTCTCTTAGGATGATGCAGCGCGCGTCTTCTCGTTCTTGTACAGTGCTGTGGTCTGTTGACTTTTCCTTTCTGACACGACGAATGAGACGAGCGACAGCCTGGGTTGCTTTCGACCATGAAGAAAACTTTGACAAGCGGTCTGAGAGACTCAACTGTTCCAGTGTCTGGGTATTTAGAGTCTGAATCCTTTTGACTTCAGGATCTCCAATCTGTATTTCTGCGCTAACATCTGTAGCTGGAGGTATCTCTTTTTCCCATAGGAACCGAGGTCCTGTGAACCAGCTTGAAGTGAGAATCTCACTTGCGCTTGAACCCCTAGATGCGAGATCTGCAGGGTTATCATTGGTTGAAACATATCTCCATTGTTGAGGAGACGTGCTGAGATGTATTTTTTGTATCCGATTTGACACAAAGGTATGAAAACGACGTGCTTCATTGTTGATATATCCTAAGACCACCTTTGAATCAGTCCAGAAATATTCAACAGCATCTGTCAAACCAAGCTCCTCCTTCAGAGTGTTGCTTGCTGTGACTGACACGACAGCGGCTGCCAATTCTAGCCTCGGGATTGTCGTGACCTTGATTGGAGCTACTCTGGACTTTCCCATAACCAGAGCACAATGAACACTTCCATCTTCATTTACTTGTCTCAAATATGAGCACTGGCCATAACCACACATGCTTGCGTCAGAGAAATGGTGTAGCTCCTTTCTCACCGATTGTCCGAAACCAGGAGGCACATAGCAGCGTGGTATGGTGATTCTCTCTAGATCTGCAAGATCATTCTTCCAACGCTCCCACACTGGTTGCAGTTCACTGGGAAGAGGATCATCCCAGCCTGTGCCGTGCCTACACATTTCCTGAAGCACTCTTTTTCCAGTGAGCAGGAAGGGGGCTACAAAGCCCAGCGGATCGTAAAGGGAGGCAACCATAGATAGTATACCGCGTCGTGTTGCAGGCTGGTCTTTCAGGCAGACACAAAATCTGAAGGTGTCTGATTCAATGTGCCAGTGGATCCCCAAGGCTCTCTCTAAAGTCACATCCTTGAAGACCAGGTCCAGAGCTTTCACTTCAGCAGCACGCTCAGATGGAGGTATACTCTCCAGCACAGACCTGTCATTACACATAAACTTGTGCAGTCTGAGTCCACCCATAGCACATAGCTTTTGCGCCTCCTTTGCAAGCTGGATAGCAACATGCACATTTTCTATGCTAGCAACCCCATCATCAACATAAAAGTCTTTCATGATGAACTTTGAGCCAAGGGGAAACTGACTCTCGTTGTCCTTGGCGAGTTGTTTCAGTCCGTAGTTGGCGCATCCTGGTGATGACGCGGCGCCAAAGAGATGGACTTTCATGCGGAACTCCTGTGGCTTTGCATTAAAGTCGCCGTTTTTCCACCACAAGAACCGTAGATAGTCTCTATCAGCTTCATACACATAGAACTGATGAAACATCTTTTCTATGTCACACATCAATGCAACATGGTGCTGTCTGAATCTGAGAAGCACACCATTCAGATTGTTCAGCAGGTCTGGGCCAGACAGAAGATGGTCATTCAGGCCAGTTCCTCTGTACTTGGCCGAGCAATCAAAAACCACACGAAGTTTGTCAGGTTTTTTGGAGTGGTACACTCCATGGTGGGGAATATACCATATCTCTCCTTCCTTCCCTTTATCATGAACTTCTTCTGCCTCACCCCTTTCAATGATTTCATTCATAAACTTCACATAGTGTTCTTTGTACTTGCCATCCTTCACCAGCTTTCTTTTGAGGTGACTGAGCCGCACCATGGCTAGTTGTTTATTGTCAGGCAGATAGGGTCTCTCTTTAAAGGGAAGTGGCATCTCGTAATGCCCATGAATATTCCTCCTGATGCCTTCCTTTAACACATCCAGGAAGCGGATGTCATCTTGAGACACAGTTTTTCCGTCTTTGTTAGCATCCTTAAAGTCAGACTCGAGAACCCGTATTGCCTCTGCTGGGGTCACTGGAGGAAGCTCTCTGACAGAAACTCTGTAGCACATATTAGTCATGCTTGGTGAGTAATGGTGTGGTGATGAACAGCCTACAATACTCCACCCTAGGTCTGTACGAACAGCATATGGTTCACTATCTCCTCCCAGGATTACCTGCCGTGGTGCCAGTGCCCTTGAGCAATTGTAGCCAATCAGCAGACCGACTTCACACTCCAGCTGTGGTGGGATTTCATCTGCTATTTTGATTAGATGATTCCAGTGCCTTGCCGTTTCACAGGTAGGAATGTGTGTTCGATTCACTGGTATACAATCCTTGGTGTAAGCAGGAGGGAGATCAATGTGGATTGCAGAGCTGTAACCTCTCACTCTCAGACCTGATACTCTATGACTATGCATTAAAGCATTCGTTCCTGTCATTGTTGTTAGCTTCAGCCTTACGGGATGTGTCTGAGCTTGTAAACTATTGCTAACTTCTTGGTCAACGAAGATCGTATCGCTTTGGGTATCAAGCAGCGCATAAACAAGTCTTTCCATAACTGGATTGCTGACAGAGGAAACCCACACTGGCACGATCATTGAAGTGTTAGTGGATGATTCCTCAGTCTCCACACTGAGAGACAATGTGGTTGCTGTTTCCTCTGTGGTGCTTTGATTTGAGACTGACGTGGGTTTGGCTTTAGTATAGTTGTCATCGTGGAGAAGCGTAGGATGTCTTCCTTTGCAGCTATCACATGAATGTCTATTGCGGCAGTCCTTAGCATTATGGCCTGTTCTCAAGCAGCCATAGCAAAGTTTCTTTTCTTTTATGTATTTCCGTCGTTCCTCCAAAGCTTTCCTTTTGAACTCAGGACAGCGATGAAGATGATGTCTACTGTCTTGACAAAACATACATGGTGGCTTTAAAGCTGTTTTTACCTGTCCTTGAGTTTCAGTCTCTGTAACTGCTTGTGTGTGATAAACACTGGATTTACACTTCTTTTCTTTCAGATGATGTTTCTCAGAGTTGGTTCCTGATGAGTGGAGAGCGTGGAATGAAGTAATAGGATTACATGCAATCTCTGCCTCCGTTACAACAAATAACACAAACTCATGGAAGGTGGGAAACTCCTGATCATCTCTCATGACTTGAGTGACTTTACGGTTCCACTGTGATGCAGCCCAGTCAGGTAGCCTCTGAACCAGTTTCTGGTTTTCTTCACAATCGTTCAAAATGTCCAGACCTTTAACATAAGGTATGGCTTCCTGACATGAGTGTAAGAAATCAGCAAATGCCCTGAGTCCCTCAGCATCTCTTGGATGGATCTTTGGCCAGTGTGCTAATTTTTCCCTGAATGCTCTCTGTATAACGAAGGGCTGACCATATCTTTGGTTGAGACGATTCCATGCGTCCTTATAGGCTTCTTCATCGTTTCTATAAAATATGCCATCAAGTGTCTTTCTTGCTGGACCTGCTACATATTTTTTCAAGTAGTGCAGTTTGTCAGCTGAAGCAATGTTTTTCTTATCTATGAGCGATGTGAAGGAAGCCTTCCATTCAATAAACTGGATAGGGTCACCAGTAAATACGGACGGTTCTGGCATTGGGAGCCTGTTTAGAGCTATGCTGTCTTGGACTGCTTGAGCTAGATAACTTACATCTGTCCGTGTAGGCGATGCTGTCACTGATGCTGCAACTGTGACATTAGTGGGCTGCTGGATGAGAGCTGAAGACACAGGTTGTTCAGGATACACATGCTGTTGTTCTCTTGTACTCCTTTGATCAGCAGAATAAACACTTGCTTCCCGCATAACTTCCTGATCATAGGTTGTAAACCTAGCTTGTGCAACTCTTATGTCCTTCTTTGCCTTTAATCTTTCCAACTCACGTTTTTGAGCTTCAAGTTCTCTCCTCTGTTGCTCCTCTAGGAGTTGAATCTTTTCCTTTTGTTTCTCCTCCTCCAATAACACTTCATACTCTGCCTCCTTTGCTGCTAAATCTGCTGCAGCGTCTGCTCTTTTTGCTGCTATGGAAGAGTTTTGGCTGGAAACTTTACTGGAGTGTTGACTGGAAGGTGAAGCTGTGGATCCATAGATGGAGCGGGCATAATCTCTGTTAAGAAGCTCATTAAGTCGTGTCTTTGCTGCTTCATTATCAAATTCTCCATCAATGCCTGATATCCTTTCAAAGGCAATCTTAACAATGTCCCTTGTCACTGCCTCACAGGCATCGATACGACGTCTTGTCTCACTAGATGGAGTGAGGTGAGCTCTAATGTCTACATACATTTTTATAACACTGTTCTGTCCTTCTTCTAGTGTGTCTATAAGAGCTGCAATGTCTCTCTCAGGAATGTTTACCTTTAGCTGCTCTCTAGCCTTACGTGCCTGGGTCTTCCATTGTTCATATAGGTGAGTCAACCTTTTCTCCTTTTTGTGAGCCTCCTCTTTATGAAATGCAAGCATCCTTTCCGTGGGAGTCCGTAGGCGACCAGAGCGACGGAGTTCCTCCTCCTCATTATCCTTATCCTTTATCTGGTCGAAGTCTCTGTCGTCTGGAGGTAAGTTTGCTGATGCTTCCATGTTGAGCAGGTGCCACAATCCTTGACCATCACATTAAGTCTCTCTGCAGCTGTCCTTGGTCAGCGGCGTGATGGGACCGATGAGGTGGAAGCTCTTACTGTAGCATCCCCGGCTGAATGATGGTCATACTCTTTAACTGATGGTTCATATTGCTTTATTTTGTGAACCGTATTCAATTATGAACACACCGTAAGAGCTATGAAAATGACAAAACAAAAATAAAGTTACTTTTCCTTATAGCAATAAACTTATCATAGCCTTACAAGATTTACTAAATTAAATTATGATTATTTTAACTGCTACAATTACAGCAACAATCATGGAAAATCACATTTTAACCAAGGTTAATCAAAGATACAACACACAAACGCTTGTTGCACTAACAGACCAATTAATATATATTGACACGATCGGTCAGCTAATGCTAATCACGCTAGCCAAAACACATCTTGAAAAGTATAAAACTCTCAAAAGCACCAAAACTCTAGACAGTAGGCTAGACAGTAAACATCACAAAGAGTAATAAAAACGAACCTTGTGCCTGAATCAGCCAGGTGCTAATTGAACAAATTTCCTTGTATTAGGCAGACACACTTTTTCATCGTCAAAGAAGTCCGGATGTTTTGACTTTTCGCCTTCAAAATAAAAGCCCCAAATTTAACGTCTGCTATAATTAAAGAAATAATAACCTGGCCTTCACAGAGAGCTCAGAAAATAAATGAATAAGCACAACACATTTATAGAAATATATATGCTCAAACTAAAGGTCATTTACAGGTCGGTCCAGACTAAAACATCTCAACATGCATGGTCTCAACATGCCTGGTCCCAACATGCATGGTCCCAACAGTTTTCTTAAGTCCAAGTGAAACTCTTCAAATTGCCTGATTTGTTCAAACAACAGTCCAAAATACAAAAATATACGATTACACATAAAACCAGTAAATCCTCAGAGATGACGGGCTGGAACTGGGACGGTTTGACATTTCTCTTTTAAAAATAGTTCCTGATTATATTTTTATCGATCAATTAATGATTGCAGCTCTATGCCATTTCTTAGCTTAGCACCTGAGATAAATATGTTTAATATGTGACTGTGTGTAATAATCTTCTTCAACTATGCAGCTGCTCTGTGTATTCAGTGTTTCTGCTGCAGGAGTCAAACTATTTAATCAAATTTGGATTTGATTTAATTGAAGTGCATCTTCTCACAGTTTGACTTGATTCAGTTCAATCTGGTTCATTTCAGTTCATCTCAAAACACCTGAACTCAAAGCACAACATTATGTTGAAGGTTGAACTTCACTGTTAAAAACATGATATGATGTTTTCAGTCACCGTGTTTGTTGGAAAATCAGATGCAGAAACCGTGATGACAGTAAAGCCGGTGGTGCGTTCAAGTACCGAGGCGTAGGATGTCAATCATCCATCACACAGCTGACTTAAAAAGGCCCAGACCGCTACGTTAGCATCATTTAAAGCCTGTTCAGGAAAACAACCCGTTAAGATCACTAATCTCTAATGTTATTAGTTGCACCTGAGCTGCAAATATTATAATCATGATAATGAAAATATTTAAACTCATACGTTCATCAATCAACAAACTTTATATATTTTCTCAACAACCAGAACCAGAGAATTTAAACATTTCTCCTTTTAAAAATCAAAACAGTTAATCAATTATAAAAAAATAGTTTGTCTTATCAATTAATTTATTAGTTGTTTGCTCAATAAAATGTCAGAAAATGTCAGTTTACTGTCATAGAAACCAGAAGATCTGCAGAGAAGTTTTCTTTTTCAAAAATGAATTAAATTAAATTGATTCATTTGAATATCAAGCTGGTGATTAATTATCTGTTGATCGCCTGATCATATCGCAGCTCTACAAATTATTATAATGTTTCTCCTTGAATATTAAAATGAATGAATGAACATATGAAAATGTGTTTTTCTCTCTCTGATAAAATATCTGACTCAAGGACCCTTATTGACTTCTTGCTGAACTTTCATGGCCTTCTTCAATTGAGGGAAGTTGTTCAGACTGCAGCAAACGATCAAAAGCTGGAAAAGTCAAAGTTAGTGAAACTTGAGTTCAGAATATTTTATTACTATCGGTAATATCGGTCAATATTCAGGAGTTTATCTTTCAATCTGTGCACATAAAGCCAGTGGAGCTCTGCTGCAACCTTCACAGGAAGTCTCAGGTGAAACTCGATTACTGTTGACAGGTGATGCGTTACAGTCAGCAGAGCTCACGGGTGACGAACGGGAATCCTTCAGCTCAACAAATAAACAAAGCAGCCAGGCCGGCGCTGGCCCTGTCAGCAGCATCTGCCTCGTCTAATCCTGCATCCACAAACTCCCTCCTCCCACCTCCTGCCCAAAAAAAAAACCTCCTTCTGGATATCCTCCATCTGTTTCTGCCTTTTTTTCTGTGTCTATCAGATTCTTTCAGCCTGTGTCCTCTGCTGTCACCTCCAATTTCTCCCTCTCTATCAAACATCTCTTTCCCCACTTCACCTCTCCACCCATCCCTCCATCTTCCTCCATCTTTGCCTCAATCCAGACGACTTATTTACACCCACAAATGATGTCACAAGTGGTAACATCCTTGTTATACCTTCAGGTGACTAGAAAGGCACCTCAGGGTGTCTCATTAGACCTGAGCAGTTCGATGTGTCCACCTGCAGAGTTTATGTCTAATTTAAAACAGTTTAACGTCTGATTCTTTTTGACATTACAAATGAAAAGAACAAACAAAGCCTGCAGATGCAACAAAAACAGAGGATTTACATTCACGCCGACGTGCTGAGTTGCAGTAAATAGTTGATTTCTCCTCTAATCTTCAGCAGAAACAAGGAGGACTGGATGAAAAAGAGGAGGAGGATGGAGGAGGATGGAGGACAGGCTGCTACTGATGCTGCTACCTCCTCCTCCTCCTCCTCCTCCTCCTCCTCCTCCTCCTCCTCCTCTGTACATGAACATGGTAAATATGAGCAGAACAGCAGCTGGGCAACAACAATAGGAAATAAACATGATGTGTCAGTCATCCCTCCATCCATTCATCCCTCCATCCCTCCATCCATTCATCCATTCATCCCTCGAAGCTGTGTGTCTGCTGTACAGGCGTCTTTGTGGCCTTCACACCTGCATCTGACAGACTGTGTGTGATCTGAATATCAACAATATTTCATTTTCACGTGTTTTCACCTTTTGAATGAAACTATTGTGCGTGGAAAGCTGCAGAGCTGCAGGTGTGATGTGATCTCTGCTGTTTGTTTGTTTGTTTGTTGTTGTTGTTGTTGATGATGTTGATGCTGGCTTTTATGAGCCTGTTGGCCTCCAGACAATAAACGCTGCTTACCTTCTCGGCTCCTCTGTGCTTCTTGGCCGACGGCGTGTCGTCATGCTGCCGCCTGACAACAATAGCGCCGCCGCTGCTTTTAACTCCACAATCCAGCGCGTTATTATTGTTGTTGTTGTTTACGTTGTTGTTGGTGCCGTTATCCCCCATGATCCTGGAGTCCTGGCAGTGTCCGAGGCCGTCTCGGCACAGATGATGCTCGGGCAGGGCGGACGATGAGAGGAAGACGGAGGGAGGAGGAGACGAGCCATCGCCGGGCTTCTCCTTCCTCGTCCGGGCAGGAGGAGCGGCGGCGTCCCTCTCTCTGTCCCTCTCCCTGTCTCTCTCCCTCTTCCAGCCCCGGATCACGTTTTTCCCCTTCCTCTCCTCTTTGCCTTTGGCGCTTGTCGCAGAAGGAGAGGCCGTGGTCACGTCGGAGACGCCGTTATTGTTGTTATTGTTGCCGCCGCCGCCGCCGCCGTCCAGGTCTCTGCTGACCGCTGAAAGCATCTCCGGACCTTCTGCACCGACGCTGCGTCCTTGAGCCGCCCGCCGCTGCTGCTTACAGACCCCGGCGCACACCTCTCCTCCGCCGGCAGCCGCTGAGTGACCCGCCGCCGCTGCCGCCTCCGGTTCCTCTGGTCCCTCCCGGCCGGCTCGGCTGCGTTTAAGCGCGGATCTCCTCGGCTCCGACCCGCCGCTGCCAGGTCCCCGGGTCTGGAGCGAGGGCAGGGCCGCGTGTCTGTCGGCTGAGCCAGCGGCGCTGGAGGAGGAGGAGGAGGAGGAGGTGATGGAGATGGAGGAGGAGGAGGAGGAAGAGGAGGTGGAGGAGGAGGCGGTGTGGTTGTGTGACAGCTCCCTGCAGTCTGTCAGCAGCTCTCCATTCTGTCCAGCTCTCAGGAAACGGTTCATCTCCTCCTTTTCGTGTCTCCTTTGTCGATCTTCACAATAATCAGCATTCAAGTCATTGTCAGACCGGCAGCCAGCCGCAGTGTAGCAGAGAGGTGGAGGTGGACACACCTGACACCTGAGCTGCTGGACAGCAGGTCAATACAGGTTCCCTCAGACCAGAAAACAACAATAAACACACAATAAACATTCATCCTCTACACACATCAACAAAACAACAAAACCGCCACATACATGACAACAACATAAACTTAACTTTAAAACCCCAAAATCAATGAAATCTATTATTTATGCTTTTTGTTCCCATAAAGAAGGAGAGTCCACAACACACACACACACACACACACACACACACACACACACACACACACAGTATAATAATAATATCTCTGAAGCCACTAATGAGATTAGGAATAAGCCTGATTGATGTCACTTGGCCACAGGGGGGCGCTGCAGTGTTTGTTTATATCATATCTAACTGGTTCAATGTCTTTTCAGGATTGGCTCTGATTGGTCACAGGAGACATTTACCTGAAATCTGTCAGCATCAGATGTCTAAATCACAGTTTATGGAGACATAAAGCTGATTTTATTATCAGGGTTTCCTAAAGGGACACACACATACACACACACACACACACACATGCACACACACACACACACACACACACACACACATACCTGCTGCAGGTATGAGCAAAAAAGTCCCCAACAAATGCACAATGTTCACCTGAGTAACATTCTGTATAAACTACAGCTGCTCAGCTGTTTTAGTAAATTATTATTGAATTATTGATTTTTAAACATGATATATGGAAGGTGTTTGGTTCGGTAACCAATGGGCTTGGAGCTGAGACACACTAACATATGTTGGGTTTTGGTCTTTTTATGGGATTTGTTGACAACAAGTAACCTTAGTGTTACATACAGGTGTGCTGACAGCCTGCTGAATACGTTCATCCATGTAAGAAGAGTTCAAGTAAACAGGAAACAGTCTGTGACTAACTTTAAATCAACAGACCTACTGCTGGCTGCGTCTGTCATAGCTCTGGATGGTTACTGACCATAAATATCAAACGTTAACATGCATGCTGACATATCTAATCCATCCGTCTTCTCATATGACTCTGAAAACAGTAAACAAAAACATTTCCCGTCGCTTGTCAATCACTGACCAGAGTCTCTGATAACAGATTTAGGCCACGAAGACGGTTCAGTGAAATGCTGACAGCAGCAATATGTCTGTTATGAACTGTATTATACACACAAACCAAACAAACAGGAGCGCTGTACAGCCAATGACAGACAGTAATGTAACCAGTCTGCAGAGGTAGAAGAGGTGTGTCATGAGTGACCCCAGTGTGTCCCACAGTTCATATATACGAGGGAAAGGGTTCAGTCCAACACTGTAACACTGTAACGTGGACTAGAAGGAGGCGAGACTTTAAATTGGGTGAATATACAACGACAGGCCAGTCTGTGTAAAGCGACTGTTGCTGCGATGGAGACCTACAGCACTGACGACGTGTTTCCATTCAAAAGGAGGAGCACGATGTCCAAACGTCCCCGTGGTCCGTCCAACACAGCTGAATGTCAACGGTAAGAAAAATGAAGGAGAGGAGAGATTTCAAACACGCCCTGTAGGTGGCGCTGTTTTCCTTTAGTTTAACATAATCAGTGTGTTCTTGTGTGTACATGTGTTCAGTCCTGCGTCCATCTCAACATTATCCAGGATGCTTTACGTGCTGGCTTGTAGGGACGCGGGGTCGCCAAGTATCTCATGATGCATGTTGTGCAGACTGGAGGTGATGACGGAGAAGGTTTAGATTTTAAATCCAGGTCCGAAGCTGCTGTTGCTACGTCACTCATTTATATGTGTTTAGTTAATACACCGATTTGGAGATCCCAGCTGGTGTTAGTTTGGGTCCAAGGTGTGTTTCTTGAGTGTGTTGAGTGTTTTAAAGCAACACCTTGCTACGTCCATCTTTATATTCAGGATATGAGGGGTTGTCTATTACAACCAACCAGTCTGGATGGTTGTAATAGAGTTTAAACTATTTGCATGTATTTTGTTCTTTTCTTTTCTTTTATTATTTTTATATTTACAGTCATAAATGTGACAATAGATCTAAACATGGTGTAACAGTGCACCTGTTCTACATGTCATTATTATATTATATAAGGCACCTGTGTATCTATAAAATATCCAGAATTTTCGAGCTTTTATATCAGCGTATATTAAAATATCCACAAATATTCAATAGATGAGTAACAACAGTAAAATGTAGTTTGGTAATGAACTGTGAGTCCATGTGTTCAAGCTGTCTGTGAAGGGAAACTTTCATGTTTTCACCATCAAACTGAGCTGTAGTTCATACAGTTTATGTTTGTGTTTCAAAGTGCGTCTGCTGTTTACACTCGGCAACATGCAGGAGACGCCGTGTGAAACATTAACCTGAAAATGAATCAACACGTTGTTGCTGACGGTGCAAACAGGAATTAATGGATCATTTTAAAATATACATACAAGCAACTGAAGGAAAAGACGTTTTTAACTTTTCATTAAAACTGGTTTTAGCATCCAATAGATCAATGAGTTCAACACTGTTTGTATTTCAAGCTGGACTTTGAACTGTCACTCATAACACTGATAAACACACGATCAGGATTTTACACCTGAAGAATGAAGATGTTTAGATTTGATTTTAATGTTCAGTTTAGAATCAGGTTCAGATTAAAGGACTCATATTCTGCACATGTCCAGCTCTGTATTTCTATTCTGGCTCTACTGAATATCTCTGCATGGTTTCCAGTTAAAACCTCCTTATTGATCTCATCCTGGTCCTTTCTGCAGCCCCTCAGTTCAGCCTCTGTCTCAAACAGGACGTTTTAGCTCCTGTCTCTTTAAGACCCGCCTCCTGATGAACCTGCTCTGTTCTGATTGGTCAGCTTCAGGAGCATCATGATCATTAAGACTTCAGGAAGCTGCACACAGTCACTGCATCTGGCTGTTATTAGAAATAATTATTAGAAATAATTCAGCACAAAACTCCTGAAAAAGAAAGTGAATAATTCCCAAAATGTTGAATTATTCCTTTAAGGTGAGATTCAGGGTGCTGGGGAATGTATTACATCACCAATGTGTGTGTGTGTGTGTGTGTGTGTGTGTGTGTGTGTGTGTGTGTGTGTGTGAAACATATAAATTGAAGGACAAAGAGAGAGACTTCATCACGTGTTTGTTGACGGTCATTGTAGCCCAGGAACCCAGAGGTGATATCAGTCAGCTCAGGTTACACACACACACACACACACACACACACACACACATGCGGTAAGTGGATCAGTCAGTTTCCCCTCTTGGCTTCAGAGTAAATAATGGCACCATGGATTATATTTTATTATTTATGTGTTTTGTGCACCAACATGTATCTGCTGTAGCTCATGTAAACACTACTGATATTATACAAGCATACAGAACAGATGTTTTACTGAGAATACACATTAAACATCAGAAGAAGAAGTAACAAGTCCTCAACAAGTTCAGATACACAAACTCACATGTTCTGTTTGTTCACTGGACTATTATTGTAGAGAAGAGGTCGGTGTAACATGATCCATGAGGTGTTTTCTCTACCTGATTCTCACGTCCTAGATTCATCTACTCTACAACTAAATAAATAAAGGATCACATTTTATATCAGCAAAGGGAAACGATCAAATTTCATCCTGTTTGGGTTCAAAAACAGAGAAGAAGATAAAGAGAAGAAAGGTTTTATGTTCTGTTGTAAACTGAGAGTCACAAAGGAAATCATCAAGTTCTTACTGACAGCAAATAACTTTATTTCTTCTGCAGGTTTCAAAGTGTACAGCAACATGCAAGAGAGTAGAAATTAAAAGTTACTCTCCAAACAGAGCGAGCTGGCTGCCACACACACACACACACACACACATACAACATCACGTCCTGCCATCTGATTGGCTGTGACATATGAGACCAGGGGGCCCAGCAGACACGCCCACAGGCAGGTGAAGGAGCTCAGGCTGCAGACTGAGTTTCTCACAGCAGCAGGCAGACACACAGTATAACAGGACAGCAGGCGTGTAGTCAGTAAAACCTGAAGCGTGTGATGACAGAACAGTGTGTGAACCAGCAGACGCTGCAGGAGGATGTCAGGAAGTCTCACAGAGGAACTGCAAAGCATCAAGAAAGAGATTATCAGTGAGTTTCTGACTGAAAAAGAGTCCGCAGAAGATGTATAGAAGCAATGCAGATATTACAGCAGTAGTAATAGTAGTGTTTGTAGTGGTAGTGGCAGAAGTAACAGTTTAAATGAGTAGAAACAGTAAATGTACTCGTAGTAATAGTAAATAGCAACTGACAGAAAATTAAACCGTTTTGAATATTGAACTCATTTATCAGTATGTTCATGTTGTGTTCATATGTGGAGATTTACTGCTGTTCGTTATGTCATATGAGTCTTAATTGGATATTATTGAATTTTTGTCTTATTGTTATTTTACTACAAACAATAAAAATAAAATAAAATAAAACCAAAATAAGTTATCTTATCACAGATATATCCATATACATATATAATATATATATATATGTTTACTGTTATGTACAAAGACATTTCAGTAGAGAAATGCTGAAGTTGTGTTTGAGGTCATTTATACCTGCAGGGTCGGACCAGGGTTCAATCCCGGGTCATGACTGTTCAGATAACGTCTGGGTCACAATCCTGGAGAGATGCTTAACAAACATATGGAGCCATATAACATATGCAGTGGAGCCGTTCACACTGAAATCAACCTGGTCCCACCTCGTAGGTATATATACAGGTATATATGTGGGTGGTGTAACCCTGGTTGGACCATTCAGTGTCTGAACAACAGTCCACATTAGCTGAAGTATCTAACTTATCCTGCAACAGTCCTGCATCTCAGCTTGTTGAG
Organism: Pampus argenteus; assembly: GCA_036937835.1. Taxonomy (NCBI): domain Eukaryota; kingdom Metazoa; phylum Chordata; class Actinopteri; order Scombriformes; family Stromateidae; genus Pampus; species Pampus argenteus. The sequence goes on along the minus strand of CM072867.1, from coordinate 24,333,914 downwards.
CTATGAGGTGGCTCATTAGCTTCTCCCCTGCAGCACATTAAACATACCTGCTGCAAATGTCACATGCTGATGTCACACCCTGTAATTTAAATACACACCATGTCATAGCGATGTCATCAGGGCTCCCGACCTGGGCTCGTAGGGATCATAAAGTCTGAGTTACTAACGAGCTTAACGAGGGATTTTTAGGGTCTCATGCTTCTTTCATGTCATATTGTTTTATCATAATTATGATTCACACGAACGTCTGAAACATCTGATTTATCCAACCTGGCAGTTCATTGTTTTTACAGCTTGACACAGTGACTCAAAGTCATTCATGTTGTGTCTGTCTCTTGTGGTTTGTTCATTGTTATAGAACCACAGCTTTCATTCATCCGTGCATTTCCTACGAGCCTACTGCATATTCGTCTTACTCGCTGCTCAATAAGAACTTATTTGAAGTGATTTGTTTGCTTTCTCTCTGACTGTAGCTCAGATGTAGAGAACATGGAGGAGCATCAGAGAAACGGGAGGATGACCAGCGAGCCTCTGCAGGCCGCCGATACCGAGGAGGTCACGAGCAGGAGGAAGCCGGTGTTAGTCAGGTAAACTTTGAATGACTTTATTATATTATGTTTTCTGTCAGGTTTCATTTGTTTAACTTTGCTTGGTGACCTGCAGTATAATAACTAGTGTTATATAATTTAAATACAAAGAGTCCAAAGGGTCACAGACAACCAGACAGTCGTGTAATGTGTAATATAACTATTTATTTAATGTGGTATTAGTTGTGTAATGAGTTGCACTGATTCTTGGTCATTATCTGCAGGTCAAAGACCTTCGACCACTCTCTGCTGACTCAGATCCAGCCTGACTCAGACTCCAAGATAGAAAGGAAGAAGTCTCAGTACAGCCAGGTGAGGTTTTATCAACACATGTTTTATTACACCCATAAACCCTGCAGCATGGTAACCGTTCTCACACTGTTGTTTTTACTACATTAGTCACATCAGATACAACATTTCCCTGCAACATCATCATCTTATTACCGTATGTGGGGTCATGCTGTTATCAATACTAGCAGGGAAATGGCAGCACCTTAAACATATATGATGTGACAGCTGTGGTTAAATGTCACCAAGGTTCAAGAGCAAAAAGCTTCAGGAAAACATCGGTTTGGGTCATAAACGTTTTTAAGGTTCGGGGACGATTGTGTTCATGGTTTAATGAACAAAATAAAATCTAAAGCCGACAACTGACGAGAAGCTCCAGACCGTTTATATGAGATGATGACAGCTCGATATGAGGCCGTCGCTCAGGATGGCTGCCAGCGTTTCCTAGTGGCCACTCGCAGTATTGCAGTGAAGAGAGATTAGAAAAGGAAACTAGAGTCTACGGGCTGAGAGGAAGAAACACTGCTGCGTATACCTGTAACTCTGTTACCTGTAACTAACCACTTCTTATAATGCATCCATGCTGCCAACACATCCTCATAATTAACAACCAACTACATAGTTTGATTGTACCTGCACTCCATCAGAGCCATCGTTATGTTTATGGTATCTAGCAGCCATAGTAATTATTACCCAGAGAAGTCTATAATAATATTTTATGATGTGACAACACTGTGGTTATGTTTAGCTACAACAAACACTTTGTTAGGGTTCGACAAAAATCACGGTTGGGCTTAAAATGATGACTTGAAACATGCAACCTCTGTCGTCATGGCAGCAGGAACTGCCCTGTTCCAGTTCATATCCATGTTAGATGCATTAATGTCTGTGTGAGTTTTAATTCATTATACGTGTTGTGTTTCAGCTTTCAAAGAGCAATTGTCAGTACCATAAAATATTTAAGGAGATCAGCAAAGAGGAACAGCTCAGACAGAGTAAGTCTTTAATGATCCATAAACACTGACTGAGGAACATTTCATACCTGTGAGCAGCTCTCGACAATGAGCTTGTAACACAGCTAACCTGATGAGGTCTACCTGTTTGTCAGGTTACACCTGTGCCCTGCAGAAAGACATCCTCTACCAGGGCCGAATGTTTGTCTCCGACCACTGGATCTGTTTCCACTCCAAGGTGTTCGGCAAAGATACAAAGGTACTGAAACCTGGGACAGAGTGCTTTATTTAATGAAACCAATGCAGCTTTCTGTCTGTGACAATGACGTAAAGTTTCTATCTCATCATCTCATAAAGAGCCTGTCTGTATGCCGGAGCGTAATCTCTTCTTAGTGGTGACTACAGTACGGTGCCAACAGCACCAGGTCTGATTTGATGATTGCTTAATGCAACCACAGTTTACATATTTTAATAATAACTGTTTGATCTGTCAGTGTGTGAACCTGATGAACCTACAGAGGATCATCAGAGACTCTGCAGCTCCTCTGTTTTACAGAGTTCATTGTTTATCTGTCCGGCTGCAGCTTTACTACTTTAGTTCACTCTCAGCTCTCATGGTGACATTTTCAGATGCAGCAGGCAGTAAAAAAACACTAAAAAGTCAGTGTATGCTACCTGCTGAGCACCAAAACCAAGCAGACACGGTTAACTGTAGACTAGCAGGTGAACATAGTGGAGCATTTAGCAGCTGTAGACTCTTGATATCTCCCTCAGGAGCTGCTAGGGTCTACAGACAGACATTTACCCCATTTCATTTTAATAATACAAAACTATTTACAATACATCAACAAACCTGTGGGAAGCCAGTGAGGGATCAGGATTATTGTGTTTCACTAGCGACCTCTACAGGTGGGTTGAAGCCCTTCACAGGACAGCAGTAGAGTTACTAGGACTGTGTCTGTGTCTCGCTTGTCAAACAGGCCTCCACCTGAATCATTTTATATGAGGTTTCAGAGCTGACAGAGATGACAGTGTTGACCACTGCTTCCACAGGATGAGTGATACTGTACCAACAGAGAGTAAACTAGTCCCTGCAGGGCTCAACTGTTCATCCTGGTGTTTGTTCGTCCCAGATCGCCATCCCAGTGATCTCCGTCACACACATCAAGAAGACTAAAACCGCCATCTTGGTGCCCAACGCGCTGGTGATATCCACAGCAAATGACAGGGTGAGAACGAGCACTCATCACTTCATCTCATGGTGGTCTTAAGTTTTAATTTTAGAGAAAATATTTTAACAGGAGAACCTGTGAACAGTAACACTGGGGAACTTTCTGTTGCAGTACGTGTTTGTGTCCTTCCTGTCCAGAGACAACACCTACAAGCTCCTGATGTCCCTCTGTCTTCATCTGGAGGTAGGACAGACTTCTCCACATGCAGCTTTATCTACTTCCTATTTCACTGTTGATGCACTGAAAATATCTTTTTATATTTTCAAGGATTATGAGATAAAATTATTTGATCTCTTTGTCTTATCGCCGGACAGGTTTGTTGCCCAGTAGGTCAAAATATATGCATGAATCCAGTAATCATAAATAATCTAAAATAGATCAGCCCCTAAAATCCAGATTTCTCTTTTAATTCACCCTTTCAAGACAACAATTTCAAGATTGCCAAATTAGAAATTTCATAAATGTGATATTTATGGTAGTACCAAACATTACAGTTTGTGGTGTTTTTTGCAGAAACACCACAATGGGTCAAATGTCAGTGAAAACTTTGCCAAGAACTTGAAATATATCTGGTTTATATGTGCAGGAGAAGAGTCCCTGCAGCAGCCCCGTCCCCTCCTCTGCTGAAAACAGCTTCAGAGGTCAGAGGTCACCTGGATCACCCCGCTTTCCTCTGGTCGGTGAACCACAGACGCACCAAAACAAACACTCCAGCGCCTCTAAGTGAGGCGTCTTGTGCTGTTTCTGGTGCTCAACACCTGCCTGTGCATTTCTGTAGGGGTTTTCAGGTGATTTCAGTGATCTGGATGGAGCGGTGAGACAGAGGAGGCAGGAGATGGAGGAGAGCAGCAGCTCTGATTCCCTGACCCCAGACTACGAGAAGATAGCAGGTACGACCAGCCAATCACATTCAGTGAAGCAGTCACATGATACAGGTCAGTCTGCGTGATGGACCTCACGTATGGGGAACCTACTGCAGACCAGGGGTCCCCACACATGAGGTCTGCAGATGGACCAATGACAGCGTCCCATTTACCTCGGTTCAAGCCATTGTTAGCAATAATTGATAGCAATATTTTGTCCACGAATAGATGTTGGACAGTAACGTGCGTACAGTTGATTTAATGAGACACCAATAAGACAGACGTGCTAATAAACAGCACATCTCTGCAGCTTTCACTTAGATGATGCACAGAAATCTGACTTCAGGGAGTTGCATTGTGGGTAATGTAGGCACCAGGTTTTGACAAGGAGAAAAATATGTGAAGTAAATAAAAACTCTTTTTTTTTTCTCCAACTGCCCATTTTGAGTCCAGTTCAATGTTAGTTTGGTGCAGTACTTTTTTAATGTCTTCCTACTTACCATCAATACTAGATGATGAAATGAAATAAACGTTATTAAACACTCCTGACTCCCGTCTCTTGAACGCTACAGAGTTTCCTGTTCCTCCTCTACTGGATGTGTTGAAGCACACAGACGCTGCAGCTGCTGCCAAACATCCAGACCATCAGCACAAAGTGAAGAAACAGCATCCGAACCAGCAGAGTCCAGACAACCAGCAGCACGCTGGTACCACGGCTCTCCTTCACTATGAAGCTTTTATAGCCTGTTAGAGTTCACATACATGACGCTATACATTCAGTTTCAATGTACACGCACATTATTGACCACTAATACAGTTTAAATTTGTTTAATATTTGTTCTTGATTGAATCGTAGATCATTTAAATCATTAAAACATGTAAATCAGTTTATAGATTATAAATGTGAGTTTTTGATTTTCAGTCTCAGAGGTGGTGATTGACAGCAGGACGCTGAAAACAGTTTCTATCAACACGCTGCTGTTTGTCTACCTGTTCCTGTGAGTTAACTCATTCATTCATTCATTCATTCATTCATTCATTCATTCATTCATTCATTCATTCATTCATTTTTCATGTATTTATTCATGCAGTCATTCATCAAATGAAAAATGTAATTGACCTTTATTTATTTAATATATTTATGTGTGTGTGTGTGTGTGTGTGTGTGTGTTTGTGTGTGTGGTGTGTGTGTGTGTGTGTGTGTGTGTGTGTGTGTCCTCAGTGTGTGTGTCTTGGTGTTGTCTTCCTGTTATTTGGCCTTTAAGATCGTCTCGTTGGAACACAGACTGACGACACTCGGCTCCGTCACCGAGTTCACCTACGAGTGAGTTGACAGGAAGGAAGGAAGGAAGGAAGGAAGGAAGGAAGGGAGGGAGGGAGGAAGGAAGGAAGGAAGGAAGGAAGGAAGGAAGGAAGGAAGGAAGGAAGGAAGGGAGGAAGGGAGGGAGGGAGGAAGGAAGGAAGGAAGGAAGGAAGAGAGGAAGGAGGAAGGAAGAGAGGAAGGAAGGAAGGAAGGAAGGAAGGGAGGGAGGGAGGGATCTCTCTCTAATGTGGGATTTAGATCATAGTAAACTGAATATTTTAGAGTTTCTGAGCAGCACGTCTGAAGATTAAATGATGATTAAATGAAATTAAACCTGATTCATATTAAAAATTAAACCCAGAATTTAAACAACTTTTTAAAGGATTATTGAAGTTCCTGCAGGATATTTGTCAGGAAATGAAAGTATTTTTAACACTTTGTTCATGTTTTATTCTGGTTCTTCACTGATACGTGTGAATCTTTTCTGAGGATATTTTTATTTTATTTTTTCCAGAAACGACTTCCTGCGAGAGAGCGCCGACGTGAACACCGAGCTTTTCTCTGAACTGTTGACCATCAACCTGATGAAGTTAGAGAAGGTCAGTCTGCGTCTTCCAGCTCAAATACAACATAAGAAACATGATCAGAGTATTTTTAAAACAAGACTAAACTTACTTTAAAACTTGTTGCACTAATTTCATTTTACCTCCGAAACCCAGAAAGCAGCTGCCTGAAATCATCACATGACTGAATAAATGTCGGCTTTTTAAGGGTTATTTTTAATATTTGCTGGTTCTACCTGATGATGTTTTCATCATCGAGCCTTTTGTCAACAGTTTCAATCTTTTTCCATCCATTACGTCACTTTATCAACACATGAAACCACAGCGTGGCTTTGTTTCCTGTGAACGACGTGAAACCTGCGACTGTTAATCAAACATTTATAGTCAGTGATCTGTTTGTGGACGTCACCTGTAAGAAGAGCTCGTCTCCTCATCCTTCAGTTGTCAGTTCAGGCTCAGTTTTGGATCAAATTATGGTTTTATGGTCTGATTAAGTAAAATGATACCATGATGACAGAGACTCAGTTTTATTTTAAAGACCAAATATTGACACGGAATATTAAAGATTAACAGTAAAGTAAGAAACGTCATCAAAACTGGAACAAAAATAAACTGTTTGTGTTAAGAGTCACTAACTTTAACCCAGTATTATGTTGGTGCTAAAACCACCTGACCCACTGATTATCAGGTCAAAGGTCAAAATGGCCAACGTAGCCAGACTTTGTAATTTAAATAAATAAATCAAATTATTTTGAGATCCTCGGTTTCTGTTTGATTAGAAATATAATATTTATTTATCAGTTATTGAGTTTACTGTTACAATAAAACACCTTCACTGTTCTTCCAGGTGCAGAAGAACCTGCAGAGGCTGCTGGACGAAGCTGCCTGATGATACTGGAAACCAAAAACCACTGTGTATATATACTGTAAATATATATATATAATCCATTATACTAGATAGATCAGATCCTTTATCAGTGCAGCTACCCAGCAGACACTGAACACTGAACGTCTGTAACTAGGCACAAATAGTTTACTAGAGTACAATAAAACAATAAAAATATCTGTAATATATAGTCAAATATATATAATAAAATATCCAGTATGCAATGTGCAGAATGAGACTTGTATTATAAAATAAATTGAAATGTATGCATATAATATTATACTATACATACACCAGTAATTAGTCAGTGTTCAGTCCTGCACCTGAGCTGCCCAGGAGATGAAGTTACTAGTATTGAGTACTGTGTTGAAAATGTGACGGCCAACCTGTAATCAACATTTAAATCAAATGTTTCGGTGTAGTTTAAAGTATTAGAATACAACTACTACAGTTCTGGCTGGTTGTGATTATTGACGTCTGTTGAGATCAAATATCAGAATATGAGCTGCGATTCAAACACAGACTGTTACAGAGATATGAATCACTGTGATACTGTAAATATTAAAACTATAGATTCAACTATATGTCAGATTCAATGATGTTTTGATGATTAAATTTCTATTTTGAAATAAAGTTTTATTTTTGCTGTAATATTTCTGCATTCTTGTCTTTTGTTGTTGTTAAACACTTACTGATGTTTAGATTATGATGCATTCAGGAATTACCGTACTTCTCAGTTTCTTACTTATAAATATTGTTCTTGACATGAGAGGGTAGAAAAAATAACTATAATAACTATAATTATAATAATAATAATAATAATAATTAACGCTCTCCATTTAACGACTCAGCCAAGAATAACCAATAGTTATAAGTGATTCACTTTAAAGGCTTTCTTGTAATCTTACCCCCCACCCATGATGCACTGGGAGGTTTCTATGGCGACGCTGGCAGCCAACAAACATGGCTGAGGCTGCAGGGAGCTCGGACCAACATGAGTGAGTACTGCTGCAATATATTTCACTGAGGAATGAACCGCTGCAGCAAAATATGAGCCTGAAACTATACAAACATGTGAAATAAAAGGTAGAAACTTAATATATTCAGCTCATCAGATACATTTTATTTAAGCAATAATTTATTAATAATCAGTTATTAATATGATGAACCACAACAAACACACAGTTACACACAACACGACCCTTTAAAGGTAACCACCAAAGTTGTTGAAATATTCCTTTATTTCAAACCCAACTCAACTCTGTCATTTAACTTGTGTTTAGTTTCACTTTGAGTTTCCAGGTGTTAAATGTGCTGGAGGAAATACTGGGACTCATTACTGAAGTAAAGATACCACAACGATAAACAGATATCATTGATTTGATTCGACTTCTTGATTTTTATTTTATTCTTTGTTTTATGTGACACACTGTGAATTTCCTCCACTGCGCTTTATAAATCAGTTTTACCTCGTTGACTTTTTGACCTTTTCTTTCCAGGCGATCCTGCTCTCACCTCCCAACGTTCTCAGCCCGACATCCCATGATACCCAAACTCTACGTGATGCCATGGAAACAGGACATGAAGAACCAGAGGCTCCTGATAAAGGTGGAGAAGGAAAACAAACGCACCTCTGTCCTCTCTGTTATGCTGTCCTCCATCCTGTGTGTGTGTGTGTGTTTCAGAACGCAGCCCTGGCGGGGGTCCCTGCGCCTCCTCATGAGGAGTCTTTGTGTTTTTGTGGTCGGGAGCGTCTCTGTCACAGTCAGGACTCCAACCACTGCTCCACCTCTCCATCCTCCTCTTCCTCAGTCTCTGCTCCTCTCAGTCAAACAGGAGTGACAGCTCATCACTCCTCCCACTTCTCCAGGTACAAACTGGTGATTTGTTGACGCTTATGAAACATTACAAAACATAAATACAACATAAAAAAACTTTTTCTTATCAAAGATGTTCAGTGTGAATAAAAAGACGTTCTTCTGTTTTCCTGCAGGTATAACAGCTCTGTGGTGACGACCAGGCGGCTTTACCAAACCTAAAATAAACTACAGTACCTGCAGTATGTTCCTGCTATACTTCATTATTGTTGTTATACTTCATTATTGTTGTTATACTTCATTATTGTTGTTATACTTCATTATTGTTTCTGTAGCTGATACTGACACAAGTCTCATCCTGTAGTTCTCATGTTCGCCACCAGGGGGCAGTGCTGCTGCTGTCAGGAAATACAATCATGTTTTACCTTGAACTTGTCATTTAAATGGAAATAAAAGTATATAAAAATGAAATGAACTGTTAAAGGTTTAAAAACAACAAGTCAACAACATAAATAAAGTTTAAAAGGTTTCTGTTTTTATATTGTTTTATATTTATTGTCCAGTATTTGACTCCAAACACCTTGTCAGAGAAAGCAGCTGTTGTTCACTATGCTAATGCTACACACACACACACACACACACTCACAGACACACACACACACACACACATACACACACACTCACAGACACACACACACACACACACATACACACTCACACTCTCTCTCTCTCACACACACACACACACAGACACACACACACACACACACACACATACACACACTCACATACACACACACACACACACACACACACTTACACACTTACACACACACACACACTCTCTCACTCACACACACACACACTCACACACACACACACACACGACATGCTGGGATGTCTCGAGGGTCCATATAGAGGACGAGAAGGAGATGACAATAACCCGTTTGAGTTACCAAGTGCTCACCAACCCGTGGATGGATGGAGAGAGAGAGAGAGAGCGAGAGAGAGAGACAAAGAGAGAGAGCAAAGATACAAAGAGAGAGAGAGAGGGAGAGAGAGAGAGAGAGAGAGAGAGTCCTTGGTGTCCTTTACGCGCTGCGCTCCCGGGTCGCTGCTGTGCGTCCTGGTTCAGGTCCCGTCGTGTCCCAGTGAGCAGCAGAGGACTGGATCCGTGTCTCTGTGTGTCCTCTCTGACGGCTCCGTACTAAATGCTCCCCGCGGTGCTTGTTTCACGGTAGCCGTTAGTCCGTTAGTCTGTCTCTGCTTCAGTTTTATCCTCTATCCGGGCGGACATGTCGGGACAGAAACCGTCCCTGAAGACCGACGGCTCCGCTGAAAGCCGCTTCCAGGTGGATGTGGTGACGGAGGCATCATCCGCAGCACCTGCACCTGTCCCGGCTTCCACCGATGGATCCAAGCCGCCTGAGGACTCCAAAAGCCGGTTCAGGGTGGTGGGGTTCCTGGACTCGGGCGCGCTGGGCAGCGCCATGGACATCGGCCTCCCGCCGGACGTCTCCCACGAACCGGACACGACCAAGAGTGACTCGGTCAGTCTCCATTCAACAGGCACCGGGCACACGCACATCTCCGACTCCCACTCCAACACCTACTACATGAGGACCTTCGGACACAACACCATAGACGCGGTGCCCAACATCGAGTTCTACCGGCAGACTGCTGCGTCCTTCGGGGAGAAGCTGAGCAGACCGTCGCTGTCGGAGCTCCACGATGAACTGGATAAAGTAAAGTTTGAATTGTAGTTTCGCCTCATCAATAAGAACATGAGGATGATTTAAAGCAAAATGCTGGATGCTCTATGACGATTTAAAATGTCAGTAATAAAAAGAGCATCTAAGAAATAAAACTGAAAATATAGTTATTATAATAATAAAAACATCATATATAAAAACAAATATACAAAATATATACACAAAGCCTGAGTTTAGTGTTTAATGTTCTTCTTGAATATATGTATTAGTTATTTACTGAATGTTTTTATATATGTTATATGTATGTAAGTATGTAAAACTCAACAAGAACAAACATACACAACAACTGAAAACATAAACAATGACACAATGTCCCACAAACACTGAGTTTATTACAGTAAACAGAGGTTTTATACAGAAGACATTCCCTTCACTCCCACCTGAGTGAGAGTGAGTGGGCTCAATGACATCACTGGAGGCCTGAGCCTTACACACACACACACACACGCACACACACACACACACACACACACACAATGCTTTCTGTCATGACCCTGCAGGCGCCCCCAGCCGTGCTCCCACTCCTCGGATACAATTAGGTGGCTATATTGTGCATTAACAGGAGCCATTGACTTATATATAAAGTGTTATTAAAGACTCCAGAACAGCTTAATGCTTCTTTCTCATATTCATATTTCCTCTTTTGGTGTGACTAGCAGCACCCAAAGTGTCATCTGTGTTTATAAATATATATACCTGACTATTGTATATAGACTATTGTCTCAGCTCTAGTGCACTTTGTCTCTGCTGTCTGTGATTGGTCGTCAGGAACCATTTGAGGACGGTCTGGCCAATGGAGAGGAGCCCTCGGCGGCTGAGGAGGCCGCGGCACTGGCAGCAAAGCAAGCGAAAGGAGGAATGGTCAAGTTTGGTTGGGTCAAAGGAGTCCTGGTCAGTGTGATATTAAACTGGATTATTCTGCTTTACATCATTTAGTCAACTTTGCACTTAACTTTTTAAATGTGAATCGTGGGAATTAAAGACTCACAGTGACATCTGACCGTGTGTGTGTGTGTGTGTGTGTGTGTGTGTTGCAGGTCCGCTGTATGCTCAACATCTGGGGTGTGATGCTGTTTATCAGGATGTCTTGGATAGTTGGACAGGCTGGCATCGGTAGGTGTAAATAAACAGATCTTCTAACGTTGTCTCCATCAGGGACTCGTCCAGTAAACATGAGGCCTTTCTCAATATGTACAACATGTCATATTTAACCATCTACTTAAAGGATGAGTCTGGTTTATTCTGTATTCATCTTCTTCTTCTTCCTCTTATACAGGCCTTAACGACAACACTTCAGATTAACAGACGTAGTAGTTGTGTCATCCTCAGCAACTGAGATGTTATGTCTGATTAGATTTACAGTATTTGGACTCCTGTGTAACATCATTGATTGTGTGTTTGTGTAACAGGACTGACGATTGGGATCATTTTGATGGCCACTCTGGTCACCACCATCACCGGTCTGTCTACCTCTGCCATCGCAACCAACGGCTTCGTTCGTGGAGGTGAGACAAGCTTCTTTTGTTTTATGACCTGATCCCTGCCATTAAATCCGTCAAAAGCTTGAAAAAAAGAACCACAAAATGCAAACGGTGCCGAGTGACAGCGGAACAGGAACATTTTTACAACTGTTCTCCAGTACATGACACTAATTATCTCATCAGGGTCAAAACCAGCCTGAAGGAAGTCGTTACTTCACCAGCATACTTCAAAATGAAGTATGTGTGTGTTAGAAACCAGACTGTGATTAACACTGTGTGTCTCTGCTGCACAGGTGGAGCGTATTACCTGATCTCCAGGAGCCTGGGGCCTGAGTTCGGAGGCTCAATCGGTCTCATATTCGCCTTCGCCAATGCTGTGGCTGTGGCCATGTACGTCGTGGGCTTCGCCGAGACGGTCGTCGAGATGCTTAATGTGAGAAATACTCATTCAATCATCTGGCTGTCTGTGTTTCTGTCGAGCACCGATTCTGACCCATGTCCTGGTCTGTTCGCTGGTTCCAGGATGTTGACGCGCTGATGACCGATGAGCTCAACGACATTCGTATTGTTGGGACTCTGACCGTCATCCTGCTGCTGGGCATCTCTGTAGCTGGGATGGAGTGGGAGGCCAAAGTAGGTCCTAACAATGCACACTCAAAATCCAGAATAACTGTGATTAACAGTGTTGCTGCGGGGTTACTTCGATGCTACTGGACATTTAAGTGTAATAAAGAAGCAAAGAAAACCGATAGTTTCAGTTTTAGTTAACGATAACTTAAACATTTACATTGTATTACATTACAAGTGACAGCGCACTCTAGTGGTCGTAGCAATGATGACAGGAGCAAAGGAGGAAATCATTGTTATTATAGAGCGACAAAGAGTGGATAGAGACAGTCGTCAAAACTCTGGATAACGTGAAGTCGCCTCTACTTCACTTCCAGGCTCAGATTGTCCTCCTGGTTATTCTACTGGGCGCCATCGCCAACTACTTCATAGGAAGCTTCATGGCAACAGAAAGCAAGGAGCCCAAAGGATTCTTCGGATACCACAGTCAGTCAATTATCTTGGTTCTGTCCAAAATGTCGGTCTATAGACTGATCATCAGTCTATTAACAGTCCAGCCTACATTTTCCTCTGTTTTGACTTTCGACAGCGGCCATCTTTGTCGAGAACCTGGGTCCAGATTTCAGAGATGAGGAGACGTTCTTCTCTGTGTTTGCCATCTTTTTCCCAGCAGCCACTGGGATCCTGGCTGGAGCCAACATCTCTGGAGATCTAATGGTACGTTTAACTCCGCTTTTACATTTGGTGCAAGTGCGATTTCGTATCTGTCGCTAAGTGTTTGAGGCTGAAGGTAAACTAAAATTCTCCTCATGTGTTCAGGACCCTCAGTCAGCGATCCCTAAAGGAACCCTGCTCGCCATCCTCATCACAGGAATCACCTATGTGGCCGTGGCCATCTCTGCAGGTTAATATTCTGCATTTCAGTTAAGCTTTACTCAACATTAAACCCAAGTCATAAAACATGTTTGTACATCCATGTTTACTGGCTGCAGTTCTTGGTGCATTCGCAGTGGGAGAGACTCGGGCAGGAGGGGAACATGGAGGGAAAGCTGCTCAACACAGCTTTATCATGTCAGAGTGTGTGTTGGTTTTCTCCTCCTTCAGGCTCCTGCATTGTGAGAGACGCCACCGGTGATCAAAACGACACGGTGACGGACACAGTGAACTGCACCGATGCCGCCTGCACGCTGGGGTACGACTTCTCCATCTGCAAAGAGGGCGGCTGTCAGTACGGCCTGATGAACGACTTCCAGGTAACAGCTCAGCACCAAACTGTCTAAAACCCAAATATACTTATTTACCACAAACACAAGCATCAAATCCTCACATTTAAGAAGCTGAACGAGCACAGTTTGGCTTAACAAGTGGCTCAAACGATGTTTCAGCTGCTGCTCTGGATGTATTGGCTGTTCATTAAATAACTGTTATGTACTGTTGGTAATATTTGATGCTTTACTAGTAACATGTAGATGTCTTTTGTTTTGTATGCATCATTGTAAACTGTAGGACGTTTGGTAAAACAGATTTGAAGACTCTGCATCATGTTCAGGGAAACTGTGATGAGCATTTTCACTATTTTCTCTTTTCTTTAGACAAAAAGTTTAAATTTAATTTAATCTGATCTGACGTAAAACCTGCAGATTCGGAGACCAAAAGTAGGAATATTATCAGACTCATGCTGTGATGGTGTTTCTCTGCATGTGATCGTAGTTTCTCTGCATGTGTGTGTGTGTGTGTGTGTGTGTGTGTGTGTGTATGTGACGGAGTTGTTCCCTAACAAAGTGCAGCAGAGATAATGGTGACTGTTGTTTTGAGTCACAAGGTTTCTCGCTGGGTGAAGCCAGAGCTGAATGAGAGCATTGATGACGTCCTACACACACACACACACACCACACACACACACACACAAACACACACACACAGCTCAATGACACTGATATTCCTGACACGGTGCACAATCATGTCCTTTTGTTACAGAAACACTTGCTATTGTTTCATTTCATTCTGCGTCTTTATTTTAACTCAAATCTAACACACGTGTGTAAAACTAACGTGTGTGTGTGTGTGTGTGTGTGTGTGTGTGTGTTTCTGTTACACGCTGCTGGATCTCGGATGACGTCTCTGCTCCACATTACTAACAACTAACAGACGTCACTTAATGTCGGTATGTATATACATATATATCACTACACAGCTGTTTTCATATTTAGTTATGAAGAGACTTTCATATTCTAACATTTATCTAAACATGTATTGGATGGTCTGCCGTGATATTAAGTCAGACCAACATGTTCCCGTCAGGATCAACTGAAATAACTTCACGTCACGTGGGTGCAGCAAACATGATTGTTTTTTAGACTTCTTGGAACTGCACCTTTAACTTCTGACTCTGCTGCTGAATGTGTTTCATCCTGAAGCTACGTTCACAACCTGCGTCTGACTGAAACCCTGCAGCTCAACAATACAGTTGTCATTCAGTTAAAAGAACGGGATGTAGACTAGACGGTGTAGAGCAGCAACTGGCTGTTGGAGGGTTTTATTGTCCACGTCAGCTCCACAATATCTGCTTTGGGATCCACCAAACATGCAAACCAAGACGACACCCAACTTCCTCCAACAAACAAGCTACCTGTCAGCCATGTGATTGGATAGTAATTTTTCAGTTGGAGCTAAACTAAGTGTGTGTGTGTGTGTGTGTGTGTGTGTGTGTGTGTGTGTGTGTGTGTGTGTGTGTGTGTGTGTTGCAGGCGATGAGTCTGGTGTCTGGCTTCGGTCCTCTGATCACTGCTGGGATTTTTTCGGCCACTCTGTCGTCGGCGTTGGCTTCGCTCGTCAGCGCGCCCAAAGTCTTCCAGGTCAGAAACTACCTGTCAACTCTGCCATGTTTTTATTGTTTTATGATTATTATTAATCTACTATTTATTTATTAAATTTGATTTGGTTTTAACACAAACGTAGTAATCAGTGACTGACAGGAAAACAACCTGATAAGTGAATAAAGCTGTTTTGATTCTAGGCTCTGTGTAAAGACAACATCTATCCGGGGTTAGGCATGTTTGCAAAGGGTTATGGGAAAAACAACGAGCCTCTCCGAGGTTACGTCCTGACCTTCTGCATTGGACTCGCCTTCATCCTCATTGGTAGGCTGATGTTCATCACTGCTGCTCCACCTACATACCAACCTGAAACTGAATATTGAACCTTTTTTTGTTGTCTGCCTCTTAGCGGAGTTGAACATCATCGCTCCCATCATATCCAACTTCTTCCTGGCCTCCTACGCCCTCATCAACTTCTCTGTCTTTCACGCCTCCATGGCCAACTCTCCAGGTAAACTGTCCTCAGGAGGACTGGAAAAAGTCGAAATATATCATGTTGCTCAAGCTTCTGTTGAGAGATTATAAAACATCTGTTACGGGAATTTTAAAGAAGAACCGTAAATTTCCCCGTTGTGGGATTAATAAAGTATCTTAATCTTAATCTTAAGGAGGATCGAATTCAAAGCGTCAAAGTTTAAGTTGAATTTATTGTATCTTGTACAAGAGGAGCGTTTCACAATGCAACACACTAAAGGGGTTACAGAGAAAAAGGCTCCCAGAGGAGCGTTAACAGTTGGTTCTTATACCTTTTCCTGAAGATGGGCTGTTTTAACCCCTGTGAATTGTTGACAGTCATATAATGCCTTTAAACAGCTTATCACCTAATAAGTAGCCAGTATGTCCCCAATCTTGATGTCATCTCCCTGACCCATTCTGTTCTCAATTTCCTCTATTTATACATTAACCTGAACTTTACCTTACCTTGCCAGTCTGAGTAAAACATCAATAAAGGGAAGTGCTCTAAGGACATAATGTAAGAACAAACATCGTATAAGTTAAAACATCCAACTAGCTGTGTAACCCTAATTTTTATGACAATGTCAGACTGGTTATTGGTCTTTTTCTTATTTCATTCTCTCACCACAGGGTGGCGTCCCAGCTTCAAGTACTTCAACATGTGGGTGTCTCTTGCGGGGGCCATCCTGTGCTGTGTGGTGATGTTTGTCATCAACTGGTGGGCGGCTCTGGTCACCCTGCTCATCGTCCTCGCGCTCTACATCTACGTCAGCTACAAGAAACCCGGTGAGAACATGAACATGCCTTATTCTATAGTAGAACTGACTCTACTCCTCTGTACTCAACTCTACTGTTTCTATTCCTTAACCTTCTCTAATCTGCTTTACTGTTCTGTTGTTATTTATTCTGCTCTGCAACATCTGCATCATGTTATTTTATCATGTGATTTCCTGTAGATGTGAACTGGGGTTCGTCCACTCAGGCTCTGATCTACAACCAGGCGCTGACTCACTGTCTGAACCTCACCGGAGTCGAGGACCACGTCAAAAACTTCAGGTCAGCTTTTATAGACAAAGCGATATATAGATTAATCTAATAAATGATTGGTTGAACCGATCAAGCACTCGTATAATTATTAATAATTCATCTTGATTCCCTGTTTGCAGGCCGCAGTGTTTGGTGCTGACCGGATATCCCAACTCTCGTCCTGCTCTGCTTCATCTGGTTCATTCTTTCACCAAGAACATCGGCCTCATGGTCTGCGGTCACATCAGGACCGTAAGTACAGACTTTAAAGACACATCCAGGTAATTAAAGACCTTCTCCTCCCATCGCCTGCGTCTCTCTTCTGTTCAGGTGTCTCGGCGGCCGAACTTCAAGGAGCTGTCGCAGGATAAAGCGCGCTGTCAGCGTTGGCTCAGTAAGAAACGCATCAAGGCCTTTTACACTCACGTCTTCTCTGACAACCTGAGACACGGGACGCAGTTCCTCCTGCAGGTAACAACACCTGGTGAAATCTAAACGGGTTCTCTGAGGATTATTTTATTTCCCCCTTTGTTTTCTTGTTGTTTGTTTGTTGTTGTTTGTTTGTTGACGTGTAGCTTGTTCTTTCTTCAGTCTGTCGGTCTTGGTCGCCTGAAGCCGAACACGTTGGTCATGGGCTTCAAGAACAACTGGAGTGAAGGAGACATGAGAGACGTGGAGCTTTACATCAACATCATACAGTAAACATTTATGATGTCATAAAAAGTTAAAAACATTTCACGGAGGTACTTTTTCTTTGTGCCAAACATTGTTGAAGTTCAGAGTTAATCGAGGTTGGATTTATAATTCATTCATTCATCATTTCTTGCTTGAATTCTTTTGTATTATAGTTTTCAAAAGACTCTAATAACTCTTCATAACTTTACATTTGATCTGCAGGATTATGAAGTCTTGAGTTTCATTATGTGTTTTATATTCCAGTGACGCCTTCGACCTGCAGTTTGGAGTCGTGATACTCCGCCTGCAGGAGGGACTGGACATCTCTCACATCCAGGGACAAGGTGCATCAGTCTGTCAGCGTCTGTATGTCTATCAGTCTGTCTGTATATCTACTACATGTACTCTATCTGCACGTCCCTATAGATGAACTGCTGTCAGCCAACGAGAAGCCACCGATCAGCAGTAAGGACGTGGTGGTTTCTGTCAGTCTGACCAAAGACGCTGACTCAGACTCCTGTCCCTCCAAAACCACCAGCAGCCAGAGCAGCCCGCTCATCATGAGAGGTAAACTCACATAAACCCTTCTTAACTGTCTATTTGCAGTGCGCTTTTAAACTGGAAGCAGATAGAAACTGCTAAACCGTTCCCATAACAATGAGCGCTTTGCATGCTGGGATGGGGAGTAAAATCAACATTTGCTAGCAGCTATCTGGAGAATGAAGTTTCAAACCTGCACAGCAAACATCAGCTGATCATCAGCAAAGTGACACTGCTGGAGGTCAGGAAAGACTAAATCTTCATGGGATCTTTAGCTTTTATTAACTCTTTAACTCACCTGTTACAGACACCAAGTCTCCTCTGAGTCTGACCGACCAGCGGCTGCTGGAGACCAGTCAGCAGTTTAAGAAGAAACAAGGCAAAGGAACCATAGACGTCTGGTGGCTGTTTGACGATGGAGGTCAGTTTTAATATCTATGATGAAGAAAGACAAATATTGAAACTAACTGTTAAGCTTGGATCAGTAAAGTGTGTCTGTGCTTGCAGGCCTGACTCTGCTGATTCCCTACCTGCTGACCAACAGGAGCAAGTGGGGCGACTGCAGGATCCGCGTCTTCATCGGCGGGAAGATCAACCGCATCGACCACGACCGCCGAGTGTGAGTCAGCTGCAGCATAAGGAAACAAAACTTTCACAACCTTTTCTGTTTTATTGCTTCTCGCCGTAACTAACTAGTTGAGATGAGTAAAAATGAAGCATGTTTTTACTTTCTACGTTTGTAATGTGTCGTGTCAGGATGGCCACGCTGCTCAGCAGGTTCAGGATCGACTTCTCTGATATCCACGTCCTGGGAGACATCAACACCAAACCCAAGAAACACAGGTACGACGTCTCATTGACTACCTTGACTTCACTTAAAACAGCATCCATGAGTTGATGTGATAAAAAAAGTTACAACATACTGCTGCAGAAATGATACCGTCGCTGTGATAAATGTCTGTTTTCCTGCAGTAAGCTGAGTTTTAAGGAGCTGATTGAGCCGTACAGGCTGAAGGAAGACGACATGGAGCAGGAGGCAGCTGAGAGGCTGAAGGCCCAGGAGCCCTGGAGGATCACCGACAACGAACTGGAGCTCTACAAGGCCAAGGTCCGCCCGGTTACTGCCCACATGACGAGCTGTCATTTTAGAGCTGTTAAAAAAACGCTGACGTGTTTGTTGATTTTCAGACCAACCGTCAGATCAGGCTGAACGAGCTGCTGAAGGAACACTCCAACGCCGCCAAACTCATCGTCATGTGAGAACTTTTCTGTTTCCTGAAGAAAAAGACATAAAAACATGACATGAAAGATAAAACAGTTGTTCCACATGATGTTCTCTGTTTTATATGTTTTCATAAATCTCACTTAAATCCTCATGTTTCCATCACAATCTTTTTTATCGCCATCACGACTGTTGTCATTGGTCCTCTTTGGAAAAAAACAATGAGTACCATCTATAGAAGAACTGCATTAAAGGGAAAATCCACACACTTAAAAAGGAGGATTTTTCTAAAGTTTTACCAAACTATATATAGTTATTAATATGTTTGTCCTCTCTCTCCGTGTAGGAGTATGCCGTTGGCCAGGAAGGGCACGGTGTCGAGCGCCCTCTACATGTGCTGGCTGGAAACGCTGTCTAAAGACCTCCCACCTCTGCTGCTGGTCCGAGGAAACCAACAGAGTGTCCTCACCTTCTACTCCTAACACACACACACACACACACACACACACACACACTGGCATGGTGTGTGTTGGTCTCTGTGTATATTTATTACAACAAATATCATTTACATTTTGTGTCACGGATTTGAAACGTTCTGCTGTGAAGTGTTAAAGTCTAATTTTGTCTAAATGCTTAATTTTTTTCTATCAGTTCTCTTTAACAAATTAATTTGGCCAAATCAGCATTTAAATGGCTGTTTGTTTGTTTGTTTGTTTGTTTGTTTCAGTAACAGACTGTATATTCTTTAGCTTATGTGTGTTTTATCTGAATGAGAGTCAGTACAGTGAATATTAACTTCTTCTGTCCAGTTTTAATGTTTATTGATCGTGATTTTGTGCTGGTATTCAGGTGACTGTGATTATGAAATGTTTTTTTTCACTGGGTTTAGAGACTGTATCTCTGGTAACATTATTTTGTACATTATTTTATTAAAATATTAACTAAATCAGCCTGTTTTCAATCATCTTTTTATGTCTTTATTTATAAATAATATCTGTATAAACTGAAGGTAATTAACAGGTCACATGTCAGATGTCTATGAGTTGTTAACAGCTCCAACAAACAGTGATTTTTACCTCTAAACTTCTCACATGGTTGTGGTGTGTGGACACATTTAACCTCCATCACTGACACTGAAAGCACATTTGAACAGATCTTTTAACAGCCAGTATGAACAGGACCAGTGATTACAGCGAGAAATGTTTATTTTTAAAAAGTGTGGAACTTTACAAACAGTTCCTGAAGGCAGCATCTCCTCAACAACGTGGTGTTGTCTCTTATTTGTAAAAGTCAGGATAAACCAAACGAAGACAACAAATATCGTGGAGGAAACAGCAGCAGTTTCATTATGTCGGATGACAAAGAAAAGTCTTTATATTTAAAACAAATTGGATATTTGGACGAGCAGCTGGACAGGTGAGATGACGCCAACGTTACACACCTGCTGCTGTTTCAGGGGGAATATCACAAATATCACATTCAAGCAGTTTGTGCTACTGTAAAATGCTCCTGTAAACCACATATCTTTACATGTTAAACATATGCAACCTTAATTACACATTATATAATTATATTTATATTTAATCATGTTGCTATTAATCTTTACTACATCATACAAACATGTTTTTCAGTGGGACTTCTCCAGCAGAGATATTACTACACTATATTTCACCTCACGGTTGACAGAAGTGAAGAAAAGCTTCAGACAGTTGGTGCAGATCTGATGCTGTGTTCAGGTACCTTGAAGCAGAAGTTTCCCTCTTCATCCTGCAGATGTCAGCTTAGATGTGACGAGCTGGTGAAACAGAACAACAGTCTGGTTTCTCAGTGCAGCTCACTGAAGACGGACAAGAAAGATGTCACTGAGTATCTGAAACACTCGCTGGCTGCAAAACAGAAGGAGGTGGAGGAGGTGCTGGAGCAGCTGAAGGAGGCTGAAGAGGACAGAGAGGCCCTGAAGATGCAGCTGAAGGAGCAGGTGGAGGAGCTGAAGTCACACAACATGATGCAGGGTGAGAAGAAGCCTTACTGATTCATCTCTACATTATTTCCTTCATAAACAACTTTAATTATTAAACAATAACAAAGTTGTTGTGATTTATTTTTATTGTGTAGTCGAGTACAGCAGAAGTTCCTGTTTTATTTATTTCATATTCATCTCCTCAAATACTGAGAACAGACTCAGTGACGTATGTTTGGTGAAAAGGGGGCATCCGGATTTGAACCGGAGACCTCTTGATCTGCAGTCAAATGCTCTACCACTGAGCTATACCCCCACCTGATGACCCCCACCTCCTCTCCTCTCCTCTCCTCTCCTCTCCTCTCCTCTCCTCTCCTCTCCTCTCCTCTCCTCTCCTCTCCTCTCCTCAGCTTTGGAGTTGGAGCAGCTGAAGGAGCAGCATGACGCTGACATGAACAGCCAGAAGGAGCAGCATGAAGCTGAAATCAGGAGCCTGGAGGAGCAGCATGAAGCTACCTTCATCAGCCTGAAGGAGCAGCATGGAGCTGCCTTCAACAGCCAGAAGATGGATGCAGCGTCTGAGAGGGCGAAGTAAAAACTAGGACAGGAATCAAACACTTTAACTAGAGTCAAACTGGCAGCCAACAATAATACTATAATACTGTTTTCCTTATTTGACTGTCACATCAAGGTTTATGCTCATCTGCTCTCGTCCTCCAACAACAGGATTACGCTGGAGGCTCAGAAAAACATGCAGGTTAGCCTCAAGCAAAGGGTTTCTGAAATCCTTCAGGAGCAGGTGGCTCAGCACAACAAGAAGATGGAGCAGCTGGAGTTCCTGCTGAAGGAGAACATGGTCCTGTGGAAGGAGAAAGACAGGCTGCATGAGCTTCGCTCCAAGACGGAGGAAGATCTCATCAAGGTTACACAGAAGAGCCTCAGCTGTGAGAAGGTTAGATGTTCAACATGACTGGACTCAGTGATGTATGTTTGGTGAAAAGGGGGCATCCGGATTTGAACCGGAGACCTCTTGATCTGCAGTCAAATGCTCTACCACTGAGCTATACCCCCACCTGATGACCAGAGCACCACTGACTCTGTTCTTTGTCCAGACGGGCCTCAGTGTTTGGATCGAGGTCCAGACAAAGTTTTTCTTTACTTTCTCCACCTGTCAATGAAATGGAGGCTAAAGTACTCAACTTACAATACAAAGCTGCAGCTTTTGTCACAAGTGATTTGTCATTTTTGTCCTCTGTTCCTCAGGAGGTGGAGCAGCTGAGTATTAAAAACCAGCAGCTGAGGGAGAAGCTGAAAGACTGCAGCTTTAACCTGCAGCTACACCAGGACATGCTGCTCCAGAAAGAGGCTCACCTGGTCAAGGAGAGGTAGAAGCTTCACTAAATAAGTCTCATCATGTAAAGAAAGTAATGATCTGTACATTTTTCATTATATCAAACCCTATTTTCTAAATACCAAGTTCTTACTTTGTCAGTGTGGATGCAACACAGAGTGAAAACCTGCCAGGAATTATTCCAAACTTCTTTAATGTATAAATGTGAGTCAGGGGGCATCCAGACTTGAACTGGAGACTTCTTGATCTGCAGTCAAATGCTCTACCACTGAGCTATACCCCCACCTCTTACTGACTGCACTACCGCCTCTGTTGTGTTTTCAGACAGCGTCTGTCCGAGCAGCACCGTCAAAAGGCCGCCGAGGCAGATCAGCTGGGGGCGGAGCTAGAGGAGGAGAGGAGCAGGAGGAGGCGGCTGGAGGCCGTCATGCAGGAAGCGGTCATCATTCTCAGACACATCCTGAAGGTAACAACACAACAGAGCAGCTGCTGCAGGTTCTGATGCAGGAAGTCACAGAGTGAAGATGCTTTACTGCTTAATGGTCCAGTTAAGCTGGTTTTAATCAGACATCCCATTAACCTCCTGCTGTTCTGACAAACAGGGAGCTTAAAGGGAGGGTACGCAGTTTTTCAACAATCATCAGGTGCCTGTACAAACACTGACACATGTTTAATATGCTGTAATCATTCCTCCTGTTCATATTGGCCATTAAGGGACTCCTTCATATTACAATCTCAGTGTAAGTGATGGAGGCTAAAATCCACAGTCAACAATATGAAGCTTAAATATGTTGGTCAGCAGCTGGTAGAGAGCAGAAACAGAGCTAACAGTGAATATTGGACTTATATGTGTTACAGAAACGTGTTCTGTGTCTGTTGGATGTGTAAATACTGTTTAACACATTAGTCATATTAACTTAATGTTCACAGCCTGTTTCCACTCTGATGTCGTCCCTGTTCACCTTCAGGAGTCTGAGAAGACGGCCGAGACTGAGAGGAAGATGCAGAGGCTGCTGGATATCCTGGAGAGCTCCGCGCCCTTGGCAACAGGCTCCACCCCCCAGGTAACAGGCTCCACCTGCGTTGGAGGACAAGGACAGCCGAGCTCAGGTCCCAGATCAGTGAGGTACTGGTATCTCCCCTGGATACTGTCTGTTAATGTGTTGTGTGTCAGTGCTGTGAATTCTGCTGGTTTCCCAGAACACACTGCAGCTGTCCTCATATGGAAGTACTCAACAAAGCATGAAAACCTCAGACTTGTATTGAAGACACACAACTTCCAGGCTGGTCCTGTTCACATCATCCTGTCTCTCGTCCACAGAGCAGAGACCCTGAAGCTGTCAACAGACCCCATGTTCCTGTTGTCCAAATACAGGCCGGGCGACTTGGGCCTCGTACCCCGGCCCAGGTGGGAACACAAACCAACCGTCTCCGGGGCAACAGCTGCTCAGCTCAGCAGCAACCGCTTACCATCGATCAACAGGAGCAATATGAAGACTGTGTTAGTACATAAACTATAAAAAACTGTTTGTTGTTGAAGGACCACAGCGGTGACTCGTATCCTGTGTTTTAACATATTATTTAGGAAGTAAAGACATATTGTTTTTAATGAGTCACAAACATGGCCTCTTTTTAGCTCAGAGTTCAAAACAAAAGTGGCTGTGCACTGTTTTTATCTATATAAAGGTGTTCTTTATATTAATGCTGCTGCAGGTGGACGGAGCTGGAGGAGGACTGAGCTGCAGGAGGACGGAGCTGCAAGAGGACTGAACACTTGCTCCAGTGGCTAAAGAGGGACAAACAGTTTTAATCAGCCTGCTGCACTGTAATTGTTAGCATTATTATTATTATTATTATTATTATTTATTGTTGTTGTTGTTCTTTTGGTTGTAAACTTTTTGTTTTCATCTCAATAAACATTTGTTTGCAAAAAAAATAATAAGAAGAAAATAAATGACTGATGACACATTACATCAAGATCACTATACTTATGTACTGTTACTGCAGTACTTTAACTACATCAAGATCACTATACTTATGTACTGTTACTGTAGTACTTTAACTACATCAACATCCCAGTACTTATGTGCTTTTACTGTAGTATGTCAGGAGTTTTTCCTTCCTAATGGAGTATTTGTACATTGTTGTATTGCTACTGTACTTGTTCCACCGCTGCTCTGATAATATAGTAAACCTAAAGTAGGAAGGAAAGTGAAACATGAATAATGTCTCGTTAAAAAAAGAAAAGTGAACAGATGTTTTGTATTCGCATCAGTGACACTCCAAAATACAAACTCTTTCCGGAGCACTTGAAAGCCTCACAGCTCTGCGTCAGTTGTTGCTCTTGAACGCAGCACGTCGTCTTTTCTCCAACACAACAGACAAACTGCTTCACGGACCGAAGAGGAGAAACATCACGGAGCTGAAGGTGAAGTAGGACTTTAATAATGAGCCTGAAACTGCGGCTCAAAGCTCAGTTTGGATCCTGTTTGACGGTTAAGAGTTACGGTTAGCTGAAGCTAGCTGACGGCAGCTAGCTAGCTGCGTTTACTAACTACCTGAAACTTATGTCACCTGTGAAACGGCTTCAGGTGACTGTCAGCAGATACACAAACACACACCTTTACCTGCACAGAAACAAACACCTTTACCTGCACTTACAACATCGATACATACAATAAATCGATAACTTTGGGACTCAGTATAAATAATGTAAATCTGACTTTTACACGTGTTTCAAGGACTTTTATGTAACAGCTGTTTGATCACATTTAAATGATCTTTTAATAAGAGGAATGATGACAGAGAAAAAGGAAAACCTGCTGTTATAAAAGGTGAACTTGTCCTTTAAGTTCCCAGCTGGTTCTTCTTCTTCTAATCTTATTCTATATGTCTGTAATAGTCAATAAATAATAAATACATAAGCATTGACCTCTGCAGGTAAAACAGAGTACACACTATTAATTATTCATATAACACATCATTAATATTACATCATTATATTAATTAAATAATTACATAAATGTTTTGATGCGACCACCAGATGGAACCAAAGAGCTGCAGCTAATAATTATTTATCTCTATTACATTTCTTTCTTATGGTTTTCTTTATAAAATGTCTTTAACTTTAAATTTAAACTTTAAATAACTAAATTTATCACTTTACAATGATGTAAAACAAAGAAAAGAAGAAAATACAGCTGAGGAGCAGTGAAACAAATGAACCAAGCAGCTGTTTTATCTGCTGAAGTTCATGCATGCAAACGTTTTATCGTCTCGTGTTTTTAGAGCTGATCACATATTCATGTATTCATATATTCACCTGCGGTTCTTTGTCCTCGTCCAGACAGGATGACGAGCCTCCAGATGAGCGCCAAGGAGGAGATGTTGGAGAGGTTTCTGGACGCTGCAGCCAGAGGAGACCTGAGCCAGGTGTCCACGCTGCTGTCCAATGTCCCCTCACTCATCAACCAGACAGGATACAGCGGCTGGACAGCGCTGATGCTCGCCGCTCGCAACGGACGCCATAATGTAGCAGAGGCGCTGCTGTCACAGGGGTACAAACCCCTTATGTGTTATGTTATAATTAGATTTCTTCTGTCTGGTTAAAGACGCACAGATTTAACTCCAAATAATTTTCTGTCTTCCTCCTTCAAGCTGTGACAAGATGTCAGTGAACAGCTCGTCACAGACTGCCTACGATATCGCCAAGTTCTGGGGCCACAGACACATCTGCAACCTGCTGAGCCGGACGGACGACGGCTGCCGGCGCGTCCTGCCGGCCTCTGACGTCAGTGGGCAGCAGAACTACTTCAGCGCGGAGACGCTGGACCGGCTGAGCGTGAAGAGGACGGATGCAGGCTGGTTAGAAGCCAAACGGAGCGACCCGGACACCGTCTACCTCCTGTTCTCCAACCTCAGCCCCATGACCAGCAGCGGGCAGGAAGACGGCGCCGGGGTGCGTGACTGCAGCGTTAGAACAGTGTACAACTGTCATCAAGTAGTTTTCAGTATTTTAAAATGTAAAGAATAATGTAAACTGTATAATTTATACAGTGATGGTTTACGCACACAGATGTATGATGTCTGATCATCATAACGGTAACATCTAACGGTTTTTAAAGAGTTTCCACCCCTGATCTTCAGGTGTTTTACCTGTCCTGATTCTCACAGGAGGCGACCAGGCTGTGTCGGTTCAGATATGAAGCTGTTAAAGACCTTCTCCACAAACCGGACACGATGCTCGTCTTCCTGGGGGTTGAGAAGACGAAAAAACCCTCCTCTTCGTCACAGACACACGTGGGCATCTGGGAGCCTCCTGCTTGGTTTGCCATCAGCACAGATGAAGACGCAGCTGAACTTCTTAAACGCTGTAGAGAAAAGAACTGCTGCTTCCCAAAGACGCCCAACAGAGACCTGCTGACACTCAGCGAGGAAGAGGCCGGTGAGGAAGACTAGAGACAGCCTGATGTGATGCTGTTTTAAACCACGAATATGACATGACATGAAAATAGACTTTTGAATAAAGTTTAGGGGGAAGCGTGAACACACTGAACTTACATGACTGTTGTCATGTATGAATGTGAGTCTACAACATGTTAAGTTAAACCAGTGATATCTGTTGTTTCCCGCCCGTCAGGAGTGGTGGCGCAGGCTCGATCGGTGTTGGCCTGGCACAGCCGCTACAGATTCTGTCCGACGTGCGGCGGCTGCACCGAGCCGGAGGAGGGCGGATACAAGAGGAGCTGCCTGAACGCCGACTGCAGGAGCCTGAAGGGAGTCCACAACACCTGCTACCCGCGAGTCGGTACGAAGCTGAATGGACATGTGACTTACTTTACTCTGCTGTGATTGAAAGGTTAATGAGACGTTGACGATAATCAACTTAATTGATCTTCATGTGTGTGTGTTTTCAGATCCAGTGGTCATCATGCTGGTGATCCATCCTGATGGAAACCAGTGTTTACTGGGGAGGAAGAAGATCTTTCCAGCCAACATGTTCTCCTGTCTGGCTGGATTCATAGAGCCTGGTAACACACACACACACACACACACACTACAAGTACTTCAAGTACTTCAAGTTGTCCCTCAACTTACCCTGATACTAACTTGATCCTAAAACTGACACTCCCAAAGTCCTAAAACTCCTCATAAATACACAAACACTTTTAACTAGTGTCACACACACACATGGAGTCACACACACTAACATGGCCTCCGCGCTCCTGCAGGGGAGACGGTGGAGGCGGCGGTGAGGCGGGAGGTGCAGGAGGAGAGCGGCGTAAAGGTCGGACCGGTTCAGTACGTCTCCTGTCAGCCCTGGCCGATGCCTTCCAACCTCATGATTGGCTGCCTCGCCGTCGCCGTGTCGACCGACATCAGGGTGGATGAGAATGAGATCCAGGAGGCCCGGTGGTTCCCACGGCAACAGGTACAAATGTCAAATTCTAATTCTATATATATATATATATATATTTATTTTTTTTAACTTGTTTTTTTTGTGTTTCATTTGATAATTATCATTATTATTAATATTATTTTATGAATTTTTAACCCTTGGGACATTTTCCACTGGCAGGTGATGGACTTGCTGCTCAGAGGATCCAGTCCGGCCTTCTCCGTCCCTCCCAGACAGACCATCGCCCACCAGCTGATCAGACACTGGGTCAACATGAACTCTAACCTCTGACCTGCAGCTCCCGTCCCAGCCGGCAGGCCGCCACGTGGATGAAGAAATACCAGATACGACGGGTACTTCAAGGCTTAGACTAAATCATAAATACTAAATGATGTCAACATCACAGAAAAGTACGATTTAAAGAAGGAAAAACAACTTTAATTTTAAGTCCTGACTCTAATCTTCTAATCCTGACTTCATATCATAGTTTAACAGTTTAACTATCCATCAGTGTCAAACTGATGGATGGTTAAACTCATCTGAACTTTCAAATCAAATCTTTAGAAATCTTTATAAATTTCAGAAAATGGTGAAAAAATGCCGATTGTTGTTTTCCAAAACCCGAGATGATGTCATTAAATGTCATATATTAAAAAGATATTAAGTTAAATGACTCAAAACACATAATTGATCATTGAACCAGTTGGTATGTAATGGACAATAATAAAAGATCACACAGTAGTTCATGACGTACTGATCAATCATACAGTCAAAATGCCGGATGATTAACTGTTTTTCTGTCAATCTGAATGAAGTGAAGTTCTGTCTTCATGTGCAGCGTTTGCAGAAAAGCACGTGTTAGCGATGTAATCTGCCTCACAGATCAGATAAGAGCAGTCGGTCTGTCCACTCTGCGTTTCAACATCAGCTTTCCTCAGGAAGGAAGCGTTTACCACACGCTCGGCTTCACAAGTCACAGGAAAAAAGCGACTATCTGCGCCGCTGGCCGGTTGACTGAAAGCAGAGTTTACAACAGTTTCTTCAGTCTTCGCCTGAAACACCGGCCCGTTGTCTTCCTCTTTCTGTGGAAACCAGCCGGTGGCTTCGTGCGTCTGACGCTCGGTCTGCAGAGAAACCAGCTGGTACTCCGAGTCTGTCTGAATATCAGAAACATGCTGCGAGTTCAGCGTGATGAGTTGACTGAGTAACAGCAGAGACGCGTTTTCACACGGGTCGTCCTCTGAGGAGCGCGGCGAGTTTGGTTCGATCACGATGAGACATACATCTGTCACCTGGAAGTCCTCTATGTCCAGGATGCTTCTGTCCGCTCTCTGTTGGAGGAAATAAAATAAATAAAATACAACATGTAGTTTAAATCACACAAACTGAAGTTTAATTTACTAGATGAGCTCAAAGTTTCATCCTGACGCAGATTATTTCAACTTTTACCAAATATGAAGCAACATATTTGAGGGAGAAGAAGCTGTTTGAATTCTGAATATGAGACTGGTTGTAAAATGAATAGAAGCAGATTACCTGGTGGTTTGGGTCCATCAACCACTTTACTGTCCTACTGCCCCAAAGGCTGGAGATGGACGGGAAGAAGTACTTGTACCTGCAGAGTGGCATTATTTACAGTATTTTAAATCTGACAGTTGGATTAAGACACTTAAATATAACATAAATATTTGGGATATTTGTCCCCTTGATCTGATTAAAGAGGACATAACAAGCACATTTCCAGGTCTATATATATATATATAATCTAAATAAATTTGGGGCTCTACTGAAGTATTTTTGCATTGCAGCCCCTTTGATCTTCTATAAGCTGTTTAACCTACAGATGAAATGTCACAGATGCTGATGTAAAGAGGAGTAAAAGCTCAACACACGGATTCACAAACACTCACGCAGTCGTCACGGAGACGACGAACGCAGCAGCCAGCAGCAGAGGAGCGAGTATCGCCGCCACCGGCACCTCATCTGACAACGGAGAAACATTATGCTCATTTTACCTTTAGATAAAACATGTTTAGTCACACTGTACTGTATAAACCAGCGAAGGAACACATTGGCGAAGATGCATACATGAATGAATCTGAATCTGGATGACTGTGAAACTCACCAACATCGGTCCTAAAGGTGATGATGTTTCTGGACACATTATCAGCCAATAGGAGGAAGGAATATTCAGTGTTGGGTTTCAGGTTGGAGAAGGTGTGTCGGTTCTGGTCCGGCCACACCGACAGGGCTGGAAAGGAGAGAATATTCTCATATTTATTCCCATATTTAAGATAAGATAATACGAAGACGACTTTCATACAACGTCTGAACAGTGTAGATTTGTGTTATTGCTGTTATACAGTGACGTAAACGAGTCACACATCTGAGAAGAAAACGCACTTTGTGTCTCTGCGTCTTTCCTCAGCATCACTCTGTATCTGTTCACTCTGATTGGTTCAGTCCTCCTCTGCCACGCCCACACAGCCGTCACGGCCGTTTTGGTCACGTCCAGCAGCTGCAGTTTAACGACCTCCATCAGAGCTGAGAAAACAGCAAAGGTCAGAGGTCACCGTGGAGCCTTTCTGTCCTGGACTCATTAAAACCTACGTCTACAAAGCCGACCAATCAGAGGCAACCAACTATGTAAACAGGAAGTGAATGCTGGTTGTGTCTTTAATGTGAATTCATGTTAAATGTGGCGTCTTCAGTAAATGTCCTGGAGGAGCGTTTCATAAATCACAGCATCACGTGTGTTCATGTGTTCACCTCCCTGCTGCAGACTGGCAGGCAGAAACAGAGGAGACCCGACCTGCTGCTGGTAGACGGGGAAAACGCTGATCATGTAGGACTCGTCAGGGTCGACATCTGCACGCACACACACGCACACACACGCACACACACACACACACACACACACACACACACACACACACACGCACACACACTGCTCATTATGAGTGTTACAGTGAAAGCTTTTCAGGAGACATAAACACTGAATTTACTGCAGCAGCTGTCACTCGATAGTTTTCATGTTTTTTAGATGGTGTTGGATTACAGACGTGTGTTAATAATTCTCACCAGATTGTTTTTTAGTTTACTTTCCCTTCAACCTCATGCGTCAACAGTGATCAGTGATTATTCCCGTGTTTCATGTGACACCACTGATTGATGCAAACATACAAAGTTTTACTCTTTAGTTTATCAAATCATAAATCCCTTATTGAGCATTCATAAACAGGTAATAAATGGTTTATAACACTATAAAGTGGCTATAAGGACATGCTGTAAGTTTTAATGTACAGTATGTGTCACTTATAACTCCTCTTATGCATATAGCTTACATGCTGCTTATTAATTATTATTAATGCTTCAAGTCGTTACAATAAACAGTGAAACTTTTCTAAATGCAGCATTCAGAAAATAAATCAGGAAGTGATGTTTGGACGCCGCTCTACCTGTGATGACAGCGGAGGCTCCGCCCACTCTGGTCCAGCAGCAGGTGGACGGACGTGTCGCAGGGCAATGAACAACAAAATGGCTGACGGGCAGGCTGGAGGGCGGGGCTGCGGACGCCTCCCATTGGACCGCGAGGTTTTTCATACCCGGGAAAGAACTAGAGACCCACAAGTTTCTGAGCGAGGGGAGAGCTGCAGAAATGACATAATGTATATTCATCAAACAACAACACAACACAACAAACACACAACAAACCAATAGAACTAGCTGGAGATATTTACACCTGGTACAGAAAGGTGTTTGTTTACCTGCCTGGTACAGAAAGGTGTTTGTTTACCTGCTCCTGATGATGATTCTTACCTTTATTGGCTCTGCATCGGTCAGTAGTTCAACACATTAAAACAAGGAGATTAAAACTAGTGCAAACTAAGACGGCCTTCTGACTGCAGAAGTGCTGCGATGCAAGTTTTATCTCAAATCGTGTCAGCGCTGTGTGACTTCCTGACAACGCACACGCACACACACACACACACACACGCACGCACACGCACACACAGGATATTGCATAATTTAACAGCACAATCTCTAACTTTGGTAATTTCCATGTAGTTTGATAATCATGGTTGACAACTGGACTGAGATATTCGGTTGTGTGTGTATGATAATAATAATAATAATAAATAATATGGTAACTTAATAAAATAAATTAATAATACTTTGTTACCATGGAGTTAATCAAGCATCCATATTTATGAAGCACTCACTGCTCTGTCTGCGTGTGTCGATGCTGAGATGTGCAGCCGGTCCGTATCCGGCCGAGTTGAAGGCCGTAACCGTGACGCTGCAGTTCCCCTCCTCCACCACAAGGAGCGCCGTCACCTCCGTGATGTTTTGAATCCGTCTGT
Organism: Pampus argenteus; assembly: GCA_036937835.1. Taxonomy (NCBI): domain Eukaryota; kingdom Metazoa; phylum Chordata; class Actinopteri; order Scombriformes; family Stromateidae; genus Pampus; species Pampus argenteus. The sequence continues at coordinate 24,301,734 of CM072867.1, read as the reverse complement.
TTCGAGGCGGCTGCCTCTCCTCAGGCTCGTAGCTCACCTGGTATCCAAGGATACGACCTCCGGCCTCGTAGAGGTCAAGATCCTGAGAAACGAGACGGTCGTTTTTGACTGGATGCCTTTATGGCACAAATCAGGTAGGGGGCGCTGTCTGCTCCCAGAACTCATGGAATACATCACGTTGGTGGTATCAAAGATCAAATCTGTTTTGGTTTCTTGTTTCAGAGATTCGTAGGAACCAAACGACGGACAAGTCAAGCGAGAACACCTTACCTTCCATATGAGATGCAGCAGAGGAGGCTCAGAGTCTGTTTCCTCCACTCTGTAATACACCACTGGAGGTGTGGAGGGCGCTGGAAACCAAACAGAACAAAGTTCAAACCGACTGCATGCTGGTAAAGTATTGAAATCATTTCAGGTTTGTCTGTGTGAACCTCTTTCTAGCGTCCTCGCGGTGACCTCAGAGCTCCAGTCGCTCCAGATGCCGAGGGTCACGCTGCAGGCCACAGACGCTCTGTAGACGGTAAACGGCTGGAGGTCTGTGATCTCGTAAACCAGCGTCTCATCCGGAGGTGCATGGAACGAATCCAAAGCCTGGAAACAGGACAGGAGTTATGTCCTATTCATGTGTGGTTTCTATTCCTCATAAACAGGACAAACATCATAAACAGAAACCCTCAGTCCTGTGTGTCACCTATCTGAAGCTAATCTGAGGCTTCACAGGTCAAACTATCTTCCACAGTCGACGTGTGTTTAGTACAAAACTCTCTCTTTGTGTTTCTAGTGTCGCTGAGATGATGGTGAGAAACAGGAAACTTGGAGATTATGTTGTTCACTGATTAGTTGATGAACAAATGAAACAATTTTTATAATTGAAAAGTTTCTTTTTTACTGCAGATTTCCTGCTTTGTTGTCATTTGGTCGACTGAAGCTTCACATCAGCTGATAAAATGAAGACCCATCGCTCACATTGAAACCAGCGGATCCTCTAACGGTCAGTATGAACAAGAGGAATGATTATGGAAAGCTTTCAATGCTCACATGGGCGACTTGTTCCTTTAAGGTTAACAGTAAGTCTTCATATTGTCCTCATAAATAACAAAGTCTCCATCACCTGAGTCCATTTGTGAGTGTCGTTGACTCTGTAGCGGAGGCGGCAGCTCGAACCGCTGCTTCTCCAAGACACGTGGACGGAGTCCTGAGTGCGGCCGCGTACGGTTAAAACAGGCTGAGAGGCTTTGGCTGAGGAGAGCAAGCAGAGAGACAACAGAGAGGATCACACTGACGTCCTCTTAGTGCAGAGGTCACAAGTCAAAGCACCACCAACCTGCTCCGTACACAGCCACTGTATGAGGGTGGGACCAGATCTCCCTCTCCATCACATAGTTCTTTATCCTGACTGTGACGTTAAAGTAGGCTAGCGCGTTAAATATGACCCGACAGGAGAAAACCTGCGCGCTGCTGGAGAAGGAGAGAAACCACACAGATTATCCTGCATGTTTAAACGGAGGCGACGACATGAGGACGGCGTTGAGTGTTCACCTGGTGAAGATGAGAGAGACGTCCGAGTCGGTGAGGCTGTCAGACTCAGGCCACACACATGTCATGGATTTATAAGATATGTGGTAGCAGGACATGTTCAGGCTCGCTGCAGGGAAATCACATTATTATCTATGATGCAGTTTAACAGACATTATAACAGAAGCACAGGACATGCAGGAACTGTGACTTCATTACTGCAGCAGTTTCACACGTGTGATTAACTGAGCCTAACGATGAGTCATTGTTCATGTGTGTGGTGCGAATCAGTGAAAATCAAGGTAAAACCAACAACGATAAGAAGAGCCGAGCACCAGCGTGTGTGTGTGTGTGTGTGTGTGTGTGTGTGTGTACTAACTCAGTATGGATGTGGGCGGTCGGGGGCCACAGTTTCTGAGGTCGGTGACACACACGTTGTTGTCTTCCTCACACAGCTTCAGATCAGCGACCTTCACCGTCACTTCTAACACACACACACACACAGAAGAGTGAAGACAACACGAGCTCCTGTTCACCGCGTGTCCCTGAGAGCCTTTCACAACATGAACCTTTATTTTATCATCTTAAAGGTGGATTCATCCAGACTGTTTATGGTTATTTCTACTTTAATGTTTTATTCCTTCAAACCTCTGAAATGATTTAAATTTAACAATCAGAGAAAAATAAAACCAGAGTTGACGCATGTTGCTTTATTTTTTTATTTTATTTTTTGCAACTGGATTATGTAATATGGAGACGTGAAACTGTGTTCATAAAAACGCTGTAACCTGCTAGAAACACAACAAACTTCTGCTGCTGAATATAAGGACAGTTTGTAAAGATCCACTGCTAAAAAACAAACAAACAAACAAAGTCCTGACTGCAGGTAACAGTTTAATCTGTTTACAAGCTTGAAGAAAAGCAGTTCTTTCATGGTAAAGTTAAATCTGTCATATATTACATTACATATATGAGAAAAAAAGGCTTTGTGTGTGACTCACCATAAGCAGAGACACAGAATAAGCTCATAACTGTCATAACTGTCCAAGCAGAAAGCTGCAGGTTAAGAGACCAAATATCCATCTTCACAAAGTCAGTCTGGTTTCTGCAGCCGCTGATTTAACATCTGAAACTGAAAACAGTTTGAAGACAGACGAGAGGTGAACTGTGCTCAGCTCCCTGCAGGCTGAGCTGCGTCACAAGCTGTCAGCAGGAAGTTACTCCACGCCTGGAAGTGACGCAACCAGACCAACTGTAGGATAATTAATATGTTTTATAGGAATTATAACATTTATAGATTTTTAGATGCTTTATTTATTATATAATAAATAAAGCATGCGATGGAGGTCAATGAAAGGTCAAGATACTTTAAAAAAGCTGCACAGACGTGACTCAAAAAACAACTTCCCCCTTTCAAATTCATCTATTCATATTTCGGTATATTAGGTTCATTATTTTATTACGGCGTTGAATACAGGAAGGAGACATCTTGTCTTTTAGCATCGTTACGTCACAATAAGAGCTGAAACTATCAGAAGCTCCTGTGGTGATACACACAGATGAATTATAATACTTATTAACTACTTTTATGTTTTTAGTGATGAAGCTGTTTTGTAATGAACCTTCATGTTTTGTCACTCAGAGTGGAGAAACACCAGACAGGAAATGCAACATGTTCCTCATTTGTTTATTCATTTATTTTATTTTTTTTCCAAAAGCAAAAATTTCAGCTTGTATCTGCTCATCTTTTCTTTTTCTTATAGAAAAATGGAAACGCAAAATTGCCTTGTACAAACATTTAAAAATGACAAACAGCAAAAGAAACAAACAAATAAAAAGAAAAAAACAAAACAAAAACATGACAACTGCTGTACAGATTAGTAAAGAAAAGGGATCAACGTGTGTGTGTGTGTGTGTCTGCGTCAGTGAAACACACACACACACACAGCTTTACTGCTGCTGGAGACAAAACACACAAACAAGTTTATCGATGTGTTTTTAGGAGTTTGTGTCATTGAAACCTGTTAAAATGTCAACTTGATGTCAGACACAAAAACAAACAAACAAACAAACAAACACACGGATTTCCTCGCGGTGCGTTTTGCTCGGCAGCAGAAACAAACGGGGACGCACCAAAGATTTGAGCCTTTAAGAGACTCAGTTGTGTTTCTGATTTCATCTTATTTACAAAAGAAAAACAGAAAGAGACAAAAAGTGAAACACACAAACACACACAGCCTTTTCCCTGCTGGCCAAAACTGGTACTGCTGGATTTTCAGAGTAAAAGCTGCAGCAGAAGTTGTTTGATGACCTCAACTCTGTCGTTTGAGACGAGTTGTTCATTTATCCATCGTAATAAAAACTTAAATCCACATTTAACGGCTTGAAAATACTTGATCGTCTTGATTTTAGAGGAGAAACGGATACGCTGCATACGACAGTTGAAAAGCTTCGTGTATCGACAGCTCGGTTTAATAAGAACTCAAAGACTTTGTAGATCATGATGCAACCGTTTCTATCTTCTGATTAACGTGTGAACTCCATTTCCTCGTCGCCCGTCCTGAACATCAGAAGTCTGAATTTAATTTAAAGATGATGTACTCAGAGGACATCAGAGAAATGTTGTCATCTGCCTTTAAACACCCGGCTGAATCTTTTCCTTCACTTTGGTACAAACATATTGCTCCTATACATCCATTCTGACTTCACCGCTGCTGTTTCCATCAGACTCAACACAGACGCTGTGTTTGGGCAGTTAATGAGATTCAAACCTGCAACCTCTTCTATCAGCGTCTCTCTTAAATGAATCACTTCAGTTTATGATGAGAAAGGCAGGAGAGACGTGTACATGTCATGAAAGACACACACGTTGAGCAGGAAAAAAAGACAAATGTTCAAACTGAAAGCGTGATTATAAAAAGAAAGAAGCAGCCACGTCTCCGCAGTGACGACGGCACTGAAAGTCTATTAATGTTCTCCCAGGAAAACCAGGAAAAACCAGGAAAAACCAGGACCTGTCCTCCAGTTGTCAGCAGCTTCCAGGAAGTCGATGAAGTCAGTATTTACCCGAGCTGAGCCAAGCCAGGACGAAGCAAACTGGTTTCGTAATGAGTCCAAGTGTGTTGTGTCTGTGTCTCTGTGTGTGTGTATGGCAGCATATGTGTGTGTGTGTGTGTGTGTGTTATTTGTTGCGCAGCAGCTCCAGCTGATCCTGGTATTCAGTGAACAATCTCTGGAATCGCAGGTTTTCACCGATGACGGGCAACACTTCACACAGCAACTCCCGTTTACGTAGACCCTGAACACAACACACAAAGTCCTGCATGAAGAAGATGTACTACAGTAACAGTACCTAAGTACTGCAGTAACAGTACATGAGTACTGCAGTAACAGTACATAAGTACTACAGTAACAGTACATGAGTACTGCAGTATCAGTACATGAGTACTACAGTAACAGTACATAAGTATTGTGATCTTGATGTAGTTAAAGTACTGCAGTAACAGTACATAAGTACTACAGTAACAGTACATAAGTACTGCAGTAACAGTACATAAGTACTGCAGTAACAGTACATAAGTACTACAGTAACAGTACATAAGTATTGTGATGTGGTACCAGAGTAGTGGGCTCCCAGGCCGTAGCAGCTGATTTGTGAACAGGACCCAGCAGCTCCTTGCAGAGTTCTCTCAGACGATACTCGGAGCCTGACGGGAGAAAACACACAAACTGTAACAACCTCCAATCACCGCTCTTCTTTTTCCGATGATATGACGCTGATGTTTCGTACCTTCGTTGACGAGGAATCGGGCGTAGATGAGCATCCAGTAGCGATACTCCTGCGCTGACTGCAGGGTGAGAGCAGACGCCAGCTGGTTCTCCAGGAAGGCCAGCGTCATGCTCTGCTGCAGGTGGTGCGGCGTGGAGGACAGCCGGGACGCCAGCCGGCCAGCGCTGCGGACACACAACCTGTTACTGCATTTTATCTGCTGATAAACACTCTGCTGCTAACAAGAGAAGACTGAAAACTGCTGTCCTACTTCAGGTTGCGTCCCTGCATGACGGCCAGTGGCCCCGAGGACACAGGTGCATCTTGGGTAGGCAGGCAGCTCCTGAAGTCAGCACACTGGACCAGAGAGTCTCCTTTATCTGCTATCAGAGTCCTGACAGAGAGACAGAGTAAAGTTTATGATGCTCCTTTGTCACATTTTAAATCTGTATTTGTTTCTGAGAATCCTTGAACTAGTTTTTCAGTTTTTCGGTCGTGTCTACAGAGTCAAACAGAGTTTCAGTGTCTCACCACGTCTCCAGTGAGGAGCTGAAGCAGTACGACTTGCCGTTGGACAGACCGATGACGGGGACGCCCTGCTGAGTCAGCATAGACTGAGACACTGTGACGTCAGCGCCTACACACACATGAACAACAACATGAATCAGTAACATGCTTTTTTATGTTTGCAGCCATTTTTATTTACACAACTAAATATGAAGACAGAGTCTTTACACATTATTCATAAATTATTTTTTCTTTATTTCCAGGTATAAGACGGATATAAGGCTCATGACTCTGTTAGAGTCTAGCCTAGCTTAGCATAAAGACTGTAAGTAGATGGAAACAGCTAGCCTGCCTCAAAAAAAATACACGTGATGAACATGTTGAATCATATTTACTGAACTTCAACACACTTCACATCGTCTTCTAGGAAAGAAAGCCTGTTGAAATGTTCCTTTAATGTGTGTCTCACCAGTTAAAATACTCAGCAGAGACTCGTTCTTCACCAGAGCCTTTTGTTTCTGGACGTCCCTGCACGAAGACAGACAGCAAATTATAACGTTAGAAATGACAAACTAAACAGCTTCTTGCAGTTTATGGATCTAGAAGGGAAGAGGAAAAGAGGAAACTGAATTCAATCAGTCAACCTCGGCGCATCTTTAACTGACCAGACGAACAGCGCCGCGCCGGCGGTCAGAGCCATGACGAAGTGGGCGGAGCAGTGCAGGGCTGACGCAGGCGTGGCCAGCTGGATGGCAGGAAGGAGCCGACGCCCACAGGAAGAAAACACCGACAACATCCTGTCCTGACAGGCGACAGCTATGACGTCACTGCGGAGGAGGAGGATTTCATCACACGTGTATTTGTACGACTTTATTAAACATTTCAGCTGTGAGTTTTATTGAATCTGTTGGACCGTGTATGAGAACATGAGTCGTCTCAGGTGTGCTACCTGCTCCCTGCAGCGGTGACCACCGAGCTGGGCAGCAGCGTGTTCCAGTCCCGTCCGTCTCTGGAGCACCGCAGCTGGCTGAGCTTCGAACCCGCGACCAGCGACACCTCGTTCTCCACCTCCAGGAACACCGGCGGCTCCATGCTCACCTGCACACACACACACACACACACCACATTTCCATTTAGAGGAAACTTATATTCATCTTATTACAAAGACTCTGATGGACAAATGTTGTATTACCTGCAGGCTGAAGGCCTTCTGGACGCTCGGGGTGGGAAGTTTGAGGACAGCGACAGGAGCTGGAGGAGCCGCCGCCCTGCTGGGCTCCCGCTCTGCTGCTGCACTTATCTGACAGGAAGAAGGAGGACAACGTACATCTGTCTAACTCAACATCTGGACATTTCAAACTGCTTTTAATGAACTTTTCTTAATACAGCCTAAAAAACAAAATACAAAACTGGAGAAATAAGCTGGGAAATCCCAAATATTTCTGGTTCAAAACACTTAATTCATAATTGTTTCTCTCTGACGTCCAACGACTACAGAACTAAAGGATTCATTTGTTCTTCCTCTCTGGTTTATTTGTTCTTCCTCTCTGGTTTATTTGTTCTTCCTCTCTGGTTTGTTAACATGTTCATGTCAGCATCCGTGTCTCTACCTGAGTGAAGGGTTGGGCGACAGTTGCGGCCATCTTGTCTTTCCTGGGCCGTCCCTTCTTCCTCTTCTCCACCACCTCGCCTCCGTCCATCAGCAGCTCGGGTTTCCTCTTGGTGAACGCCAGATTCTTATTGATAGCGGCCATCTTGTCCTCGCTGTCGCTGCTGGTGTCTTCTTTGGTTTTTATGTCTTTCAGGGCGGAAATGCCGTCTTTTGTCCTGCAGGACGGACAGAAAGGTCAAAATTATTTAAGGATCAAGCATTTTTTTGGTCCACTTCATGATTTCTACCATTTTTATTCAATTTCACTTGTATTAAGGTCACCTGTCCAGAGGCAAGAGTCCTGCGGTGGAGGTGATGGCGGCTGTGACGCCCGGCGTGGCCTTTGACCTCTCCGTGAACCTGGAGTCTAGAGCTTTCATTGGCTCGATCTTGGAGGCAGAAGTGAGCAGCAGATTGGATTTAACGCTGGAAAACAGAAAATAAGGAGAAGAAGAGTGAAGTGAGAGGATGGAGGGAGGCGTGAGTGAAGGAAACAGAACGATCATGTCCAGCTGGGCCGCGTACCCGTCCTTGTTGTCCTCCAGGCCCTTGCCGGTGCTGTTGGGCGGAGGCAAAGCGAGCATGGGGTCGTGGCTGGGCCTGAGCCCCAGAGAGGAGGCCTGTCCTGGGCTGGAGTCAGAGCTGAGCTGGGAGGTGAGCTGGTTGGACATGGAGGAGCCCGACGGCAGGATGGGGGCGCTGTTGAACAGAGCCGGCGAAAAATCCCTGCAAGGACAGCGACAGTCAACTACTGCAGTTTTTACTACTGTCACTACTTCTGGTACTACTAATACTACTGCTGATAGTACCTGAGGAGGGCTGGGTCCAAACTATGTTCAGTTTAGGTTTCTGGTGTTTATGTCACTACATCTAATATCAGCTCTGATCTCACGGTGCATCATCATCATCATCATCATCATCATCATCATCATCGCAGCATGAACGTGTGTTTGAGATCATTTAGAAACCATCAAACAGCGTGTTTCATGTTTTCCTACCCCGTGTCCAGCTGAGCGATACACAGCGGCGTGATTCGTCTTCTGCCGTCAGGAGTTCGTGTCTCCACCTGCTTCTTCAGGAGGTTCTGCAAGATGACAAACAAATTAAAGATCCAAAATTATCAGAAAAAATGCTTTTGACAATATAAAACATCATAAATGCTGATATTTGAATGTGTGTCTACATCTTTACTCTCCTTCCTCTCTGAAAACTATTTTATCTACTTACTCTATAATCTGTCTTTTGTCTAACGATCCAACTATAACTGTAACTGTTGTCTTTTCCTGCCATCAGTTTCTCACCTTCCTGATGTCCTCCAGAGACTCTCCGTTCATCACGCTGTTGAGTTTGGGGGCGGAGGCTTCGGGTCCGGCACCGGCCGGTCCTGACTGGGCCTGAGCCGAGTTCTGTCTCTCCTGCTGGTATTTGAGCATCTCGGGGTTCTCGATGATGGTGGTGGAGAGCTGGGCCTCGGTGCTGGTGATAGCCAGACTCTTACCGTAGATGTTCTGATGGATGGTGTTCTGCACGACAGGGAGACACACACACAGATTTAAGTTTTCAGTGTTTTGATGAACGACTTGAGGTAAAATAAGGAACAAAAAGATAGTTTGGGGCCAATCGTGGTCCAGTATGTGTGATGTGGAAACTTGAACTTGTGTTCAGCAGAAAATTAACAATATTTACATCATCATGCAGTCTGATCTCAGTAGGAATAGAAGTATTTTCAAGAATTTCTAATAAGGTAATTGGACATTTTTGTGGAAAAACATATCAGACACAAATTATTATTCACAGCAGAGGAAACGTGTATGACGTAAAAAAGAGACTAAACGAGATTTAACTAAATGAGAGTCCAACCTTCTCCTCCTCGCTCAGCGGATCTCCCAGTTCATCCAATGAGAAGTCCAGGTAGGCCACAGTACCATCCATCGAACACACCAACATCCCCAGACCTGTCAGAGTCCTGACACACACACACACACACACACACACACACACACACACACACACACACACACACACACACACACACACACACACACACACACACACACACACACACACACACACACACACACACACAGACACAGACACAGACACAGACACAGACACACCATGTCGGTTTCATTCAGACCCAGAAAACCTTTTTCTTTTGCCATCATACAACAGCTGACGGGTAAGATCTGTTTAAAACTCACCAGGAAATGTCCATAATCGATTTATCAAACAGATCATGGATGACCACCAGGGGGCGCTTCAGAGAAGTCAGCTAGACAGAAGAAAGAGACTAAATTAATATCATAACTGTTTACTTAATAAAAATGAACCGAAACAGAGTATTCTACTAAAAACTTATTAAAATGCAAATAAAAAATAAAAAATAAAGAAGTATTGGTGGTTTTATTGAAACCATCAACACCCCTTTCTGAAATTTAAATTCTACACTCAACCAGACTCAGTGAGGTGGAGACAAACCAGGAAGTTGTTGTATCTTGTGAGATGGTTTATCTCAGCTATGAAAACATGTTTCCTACCGGTACAGGACAAACTGAGGTGTGAACTGACCCAGACAGACAGCGATCGGTCTTTGCTGCCGACAGCGCAGCAGCAGTACGGACAGCTGGGCTTCGGAGAGCTGCCGTTCTTCTGCTTCTTCTTAAAAATCTTTGGGTTGAATTTCTACAGAACCAAAAGTATGCATGAAAATTAAAACCAAAAACACCTCATAGTAAAAAAAAAGAAGCTTCTATTACAGTCATGGTTAAAACAAACGCTCACCACCACGGTGACAGCTTTACGGTGGCCCACAAAGTCCATGTTGGTCTTCCAGCCGTCTCTCTCCACGATCTGAGCGGTGGGGCCGGAGTTGTTCATGGCGTGAGCAGACACCAGATACTGACCGTCTGGAGACCAGGACAGACGCAGGACATGCGTCGTCCCACCACACTGAGGCGGAGACACATTATTAATTATACGAACATCACCATAACAATACAGAAACAACAGAAACTGAGCGCACCTCGCTGAAGGGTTTGGTGATGTTCGCCTCCATCTGCCAGTCCACTGTCCTCCACACTTTGAGGCTGTGGTCGTCGGCCTGGGAGGCGATGTACTTCCCCACCGGATCCCACGTCAGACCTTTGACCAGCCCGGTGTGTCCCCGAAGACACGTCACCATCTCTGAAGACGAGAAACAGTTGGATAATGAATAAGAAGCTGTTTTTAGAAGAAGGTTACAGGAGTTTAAATGTGAGACCTTTTTAATGACAGTAAATAAAATAAGGCCTACACGTATTTATTGTGGATGAATTTATTTGACAGCTATATGTGACAATAACTCCTGTAATGTAAATGTAAACAAACACTTTTAATGTGTAATTTAATTTATTGATCAAATTGCACTCAGCAGCAGATTATTATGTTTATGATCTATCACTCAAGACTTGAAGTTGAATTACTTTTAAAATATATCCTGGCTGCTAAGTTTGTTTAAATGTTCTTTCTTTAACTTTTTTTCTTCTAATTATTCAACCAAAGTTTTTTCCTCCTCTTGTCGTATCGATGCTCTCGTCTCTCTCGTACCTGGAAACTTGCGCGCGTTCCAGATGACGATGGTGTTGTCAACGCTGCAGGACGCCAGCCACACGTCATGAGGAGACCACGCCACGTCCATCACGTCTACACACCAAACACACATGTGTAACTGCCCGAGTCCACAGAATGTGCGTTTTTCTGTGGATATAATAAATGCAGACGTTGGGTTTTACCTCCAGTGTGGTTCCTCAGGATGGTGACGCACCTCCACTGCTCCACGTTGGCCAGCTTACTGCTCGACCCGAACACTGTGCTCGGACCAATGAACCTGCAGCCAAAACACACACACACACATGCGCACACACACACACACACACACACACACAGTAAATATCAACCAGCACAAACATACATTTAAAATAACGCAGGTCTAGGTTATGTATAAATACTGTAAAAGTATCAAAACACAGAAATGCACACAGCCGTATTCAGAAACTGTGTCTTTGAACAGGCACTTACAATGATGTCACAACTACACACTCATTGTGTACCAAATATTAAACTGGGAAAGAAACATAATAAAACTACACAATAAATACTAGTTTATTCCAAATTATTAATATTCATGCAGCATCAAATCCATCAGGGATTGTGTGTGTGTGTGTGTGTGTGTGTGTGTACATACGCAGCCCTCTTCCACACCATGACCAGCTTGTCGTCTCCTCCTGATGCCAGGTACAGCCCGTTGTTGGACCAGCGCACGCAGTTCACACACGCTGCAGAGATAAACACTTCTGCTTACTCAGGTTATAAATAGACCTCCAGCAGATTTCTGCTGAGGAGGCACTTATCGTGGTGGCAGGAAGATGCTCTTATTGTTAAATCTGAATGAGCAGATCGTGTTTAGTAGTTATTCTAATCAGTTTCTTTATATTTTATTTCACATTTCTAACACAAACAGTAACACACTCAGCAGGTCTGCAGTTTAACACTGATGACAGCAGAGGAACAATTGATCTCCGCAGTTTTACCTTCATATTTTTCTTTTTCATCTCCAACCTTTATGCTTCCAGCACTGCTTGTACTATTGGGACTAGAAGTACTAACAATAGATTAAATGTAGGAGAAGAGGTCGTAGAAGAAGCACTACTGGTTGAAGAGAAGAAGCAACTCTGACGGTTCAAGGATGTTTAGTGCTGATTGTGTAAAAAGGAGCAGAATGTGTTTCCAGCAGGATTAAAACAACATGAAGATTAGTTTGTGTCATATTTGGTGAGAAGAGTCATTAAATATAGCAGCACTCAGTCCAGCACTGGCAGTAATGAATAATGCAACTTTATGGCCATTATTTATAAATGGCGTTACACTATTTCAGACGTGTTGCAGTGAAAAGCTTCTTTCTGCAAGTTTAAAAGACTTTTCAGAATCAACAGTTAATGGCTGAATACAACAACAACAACAACAACAACAACGACAACGACCTGCGTTGCATGTCAAACATCTCCCTTGTTTCTTCCTATAACTGTGATTGTCAGATAAAAGCAACAACACCAAATCAATAAATAAATCAATGATTGGTCAGGTGTGTGCAGGTATGAAAACGGAGTTCTATAAATCTTCTTCTTCTTCTATTCTCACACATTTCCTCCACTGCTTGTGTTCACTGTAAAACTTTACTCATTACTTCTGTGTCAGAGGAGGAGATTTAAAGACGGACCTGGACACTCGCAGCCATGGAGATGATAATTTAATCTTAAAATGATAAACAGACTCCATGTTTTTAAACCTAATTTTTACGTTTTTAAATCTGAATCTTGTTCACATCCACCTGCAGCGTTTTTATGTTTTCTTTGTTCAAGCGGTATCGGTCCTTTCAGTCAACATGAAAACAAATATAGTTTACTGGAGTGGCTTTTTACCTAAGTGATTGTCCATCTGGCAAAGCATCTTGGGAATATTCTCGTTCTTCTCATCCTCGTCTCGGAGGACAGGTGCCATGTTCCAGATCATCACCTTCCCCGAATCCTCTCCTGAAAACAAATTCATTCAGCAGATGATTAATAACCTACCCTTTCCTCTTCATATACTTTAAAATATAAGATTCTTTTTTTTTGTTTTGTTTTTTTAAACATAAAATAAATCTGGTAACAACACAGCTATACATCAGATTTCATACAGAACCAACCAGAAGTCAGCAAGCAAACAGAAAAAATGTTTAAAATAACACACATGACAGATGGTGTTTGTCTCCAAGGCAGAAACTTTCTGTCTTACTGTGGCAGGTGATAAATGTGCATTAGTCTAAAATCATAATGTATGGACCTTAAATATATAAGACAAGCATCTATTTCAGATCCAAATCTCACAAGACATTAATGTAGGTTCAGCAGCAGAAACAAAAAGAGTGTGTGTGTGTGTGTGTGTGCGTGTGTGTGTGTGTCTTACCCTGCCCACCAGTTGCAAATTTGGTCCCATCGGGGTGAATATCAACTGAAAATATGGGTTTGCCTGTGAAAAGATTAGATTATATAAGACAATAAGTCAAGTTATGTTTTTATTAGATTTACTGAGACTTTCAAAAACAGATAAACAATAACAGTTCAGAAGAGACACGTAGTTGTTGAAGGATGAAACATTATATGGGACAAAAAAAGCTTTTTAATAAAACATTGTTTATTCGTGCTGCGAGTCTGAAGGACTCATCGAGTCACGATGGAGCCGAGTTTTCTGGTTTTGTGAGTTTGTTGTGTTAATTAAAAAGTCAAACATGATGATTTGCTGTGTTTACATCACTGTAATCTGTACATATATATATATATATATATGTTTATTATATACATCACTGTAATCTGTTTATATTCAGGCGTTTTGTTTGTGTTTGTTTACTCTCGTTATATTTTTGCTGTATTCTTTACTTAACATTAACACTAATAAACATGCATGTTTCAGACATGTATATGAAGAATATTCTTTGTCCAACTTTCATTATTTGTCTGTTTTGCTTCATATTTTAGTGATTTTGTCCCGCTGTGGTTTCTAAACAGCTGCTAATGTCACATTTTACATTCCTGCTAAAAAAAATTAAAATAAAAAATGAAAAACTAAAGTAAATAACCGTTAGCTGAAGCCTGAAGTCGGCTAACTTTCCAAAGTGACAGCTGAGACTTCATTAGCTGCTTCTCTGTCTCTGAGATAAGATATACAGAAATATATATGTTAACCGATAAGTCACTTTAAGACAGGAACTTGGACGTGGGTCGTTTGGCAGGTAAGTTAGCTAACAGTCAGGACATCTGAGCTAGCCGGGGGGGCTAACTAGCCAGCTAGCTAAGGTTAGCAAACATTAATATATCTGGAGCAGAGAGGAATGATACTAATAAAGACCAAAACACCACGTGTGCTGTCAGCTGTTGGAGTAAGTCTGGCTCTGAGTGTCCATCAAGTGACAAACAAGTCAAACAAGTGTCGACCACCTCCTCCACCATCATGCCTCCTTATCACTTCGCCCCCCTCCGACAACAAAAGCCCAACTTGGTCCAACAGATTCCTGCACAAGCTTACCGTTGTGGCTCACCCAGCTCGGCTTCAGCAACTTCATCTTCAACCGAGAGGCTTTTAAAAAAAACTTCCACTTATCTTATAACCAAACCGACTCCCCCCAGCTGGAGAACCGCCGCTAAGCCCCCCGCCTTTGTCTCAAACTCTGCCCGATACTTTGCTGTTTGTGTGGTTTAACTCCATCTCTGCAGCAGCATCTCCGCGTCTCCTCCAGCAGCAGCGGCAGAAGCAGCAGGCAGCCCGGACGACAGACGAGGTGACACCGCGCTGGACCGGAAGTGCTTACGCTCGTTTTGACCGCGGAAAGGAAGCGGCTGTCACAATAAATCCGCAGGCAGAAATAATGTAGACGTTTTCAAAGATAGTATAAAACACAATGGTGAATAACATGTTTTTATGACGTGAATGGTTGTATTTATTTTTGTGAAGTTATCAATCAAACTTAAGAGCAAACAATACTCCAGGTTTGTCACGTCGACACACATGCGGCTTTTATTTCGAAAAGTCATATAAATTGCACTGCGCAGACTCGGAATTTAAATTGTCACTAAAACTGTGAAGATAAATAAAAGATTAAATAAATGCTGCAGACGTGTTTGTTGTTGCACAAGCTGCTGTAAACTTAATAAAACTGTTAAAAAAACTGAATAATCAGTAAAAAAAAAGTTTTAACAAAATATTTCACAAAAACAGAAAAGAAGGTGGATGATGTGTTGTCACTTATTTTAGGAAATATGGATATAATTATTATTTCATATGTATAATTCAGACTATATATACATATATTGTGCTTAAAACATTTCCTTTAAAGGAATATCCATGAGAAACATTATATTACAAAATATGTGACAAACACAAACGTTATCACTGTAAATAAATGCACAGGTGTTTGTTAAATTTTTTATGTTTTTAAGACATAAAAATCAAAAGCTTTGAATAGGAATAATGTGTTTTGTTCAATACGAAAGTTGAAAACTTTTCTCCATCTTTGTTTAAAAAAAAACAATCAATAAACCATAAAAAGTTTAATTACTGGACAAAAGATGTCACTGAAAAGTCCATTAGTGCATACAAACTTAATGTTTCTACTGAAGCAACACATTTGTGACGGCAGACAAAAGCAGGAAACTGGACTCTGGACCCAAACACCACAAACAGACCACATACAGACCACAAACAGACCACATACATCCAAGTTTAACAGATCAACGTTTTCACTTTCTGCTTTTATAAATTATGTCAAAATGATGTGAAAATATTTCTCTAGTAAAAGGTATCAAAGCTGTCAGAATGCTGAGATAAAACTGTTTGTTTGTTTGTTTGTAGGAACAGCAGAGTATAAAAATATTTCAAACTGATTATATGATTATATGATTGGTTATGTAGATAAAAGCATTTTAACACATCTGCCATTGTTGTTGAGATGTAGCAACAGTTAATAAGTGATGCAAAAAATCTCAATTAAAACCAGGATTTAAAACTGGGTTGAAATTTTCTTTGAAATAATAATAAAGATGAAGATCATAAAACAACACGTTCAAAACAATACAGTAATTTTTATTTACAGAGATAGTTTGTGTTTCAGTTTCACGCTGATGTGAGGAACACAAGTGGAAATTTATGATGAAGAAACGTGATCCTGTTCAGACTTATTGTGCGGTGAATTTAAAAAATGATTAATATCAAAACATCCAGAAAAAGGATTTAAGGAATGAACAAAAAACACAAAAAGATACAAAAAAAGTACAAAAAAAAACAGGAAAAAATATATTATATAAAATATATTTTTCAGATGTCACCATTTCAAAAGTCAGATGATATATGATACAAGAGTACAAGAATATCCCAGGAGAAAGTGACCATATTACAAAATACATGACAAAAACACGCCATACTAACCGTTTCTGACTCTGTTGATGAATGTAAGATGATGTAAACTATGCAGAGTGTAAATAACAGTCATTACAGTCAATAAACAACAAGCTTCAACACTTTATGATGCATTCACTGTCCCAAACAGCAGTAGAATTACTGCATCGTTCTGCTAATTTCCTTCAAGACACAGAAGAGCAGGAACAGCAGACATTATTCTGACCCAGTAAAAGTTATTTCTGATGCATTTGGCACGATATAAAACACAAATATTGTTTTATATCTCTACATGTTGCTGGAGCAACGTACAGACCTGTTAAATGGGACTTTATATTGTATTTGGGGTTTTTTCAACCACATGCAGTATACTGTCAGAGTAGGAAAACAAACATCTGTTTAAGACACTTCATTAAACAACTAAAGCGACTCAAAGCGGTGATAATGTGATGATTAAGACAGCTGTGGTTTTTGGTGACAGTGGAGAAGTAGATTATGCTGCAGCAGTGGTTTGACACAAATCTATGGACGTATTTGTCCTCACAGTAAAACCTCGTCCCCACTGGAGTCTGTTATAATTGACATTCATTTACCAGTAATCTTAGCACAACCCGTCTTCTCTTTGAAATTTAACATCCATTTAACTCTACAGTAAGTAACTCCAACGTATAAAGATCGCAGCATTATATGTAACCTTCAGTGTGTACCTGAATTCCAGTATAACAGCTTTCTGTAAAATCTTAGTGCACATATTAAAATGGGAAAACTGTCAAACTGCACCTGAGGAGGCGTTAAACTGAAGAGCTTCAGAGAGACAGTGAACCTGCTCACAATGAAAAACACTCCTCTGACGTCTCAATGCTAGTAGGTTATTTTGTTGCTGTAGTTTTGCAGCCCTACTTAATGAATTGATAATTAATTGATATGACCTGAGGAAAACTGTATATAATCACCTGACAAGTAACATTATTTGGCATTGAAGGGTTTAGTTCATAGTTCCTACAGACAGAAATGATCTACACTCGTTGTCAGTTATGAAGAGCAAAATATTACAAAACCCCCAGTAGAGCACAAAAAAAAAAAAAAATCAATAACTCCACAAACTGCAGCCTCTGAAATGACTGCAAAGTTGACTCAACACTCAAACAGTTGTATTAGTCTGCAGTAGGTTTAGCTGGGTGGAAGTAACAAACTGGCATCATTTATAAACTAATTATTTTGCATTTCTAAAGATATTAAATCTTTTTTTTGTACATTTGATTTTGCATTGAACTTGATTTATTATTCCTTTAAAATGTTCAGATCGTGTGTTGGATTCATGATTGGAAATATTCAAACGTTAAACTTTTTGTGACTTTGAAAATGTGAGCTTATTACCAGAAGGTTGTATGATCAAATCCCAGAGCTGACTCACTGAAACACTCACTGTACTGAGCAGCTGGCAGGAAGTGAAACTGTCTATGTTCAGTTTAGATCTCTACCTGGCCTGTAAATGAACCCCATGTTTCAGCGATCAAAACACATTACAAGAAAAGAAGTTTCATTTAGCTTCATGGGTTTAAGGGTTTTAAAAAATGCCCACACAGTGTCCTCAAGAGGTTTCCAACATGTTTTAGATGTGTGTGATGTGTGTTTCGGCAGGTGTGTGAGAGGCTTCATGGACCTGACAGCCCTCTGAAACTGGCTTCGATCTGCTCCAGAGTCTTGCCCTTTGTTTCTGGGATGAAGGCCATGGTGAAGATGACGTTCAGGATGCACATGGAGGCGAACAGCCAGAAGGTTCCAGCGCTGGTTAGCAGGTTCTAAAAGAGATCAGAGTCGTTTCAGTCATGGAGAGGAAGGAGAGACGAGGGCTCATATTCAGAACAGATAACGCAGCTTCCACTTCTCTAATGTCGATGCTAATGATGTTCAACATGTCCTGTTTGTAGATTCAAGGAAACTTTACATTGTGGACCAAAGTTATGTTTTGAAAATGCAACGCAAGAAATGTTTTCTTCTTTGTCCAACAAATTTCTTTTTTGTTCTGCTTCACTTGTTTCACTTTGTGTTTTTTCCCCACATATTTAACTTTATTGAAATCTTATGAAATATGATGACGGACAGTGTTTGGTGTCATTTCAGTAGTAAAACTGTCAGAATTTGGTCCGAAAACTTCTGACACTATCAGAACTTTGGTTCACGTTGTCTTTGGTCACAAATCGGTCATCAGTGGACATGTCTCACAGTGAGATCAAGGACATAAGACATCGATCAGAGAATATGGGAAAAAAAACATGATGCCAACAGAAGAAGAAAACAAGATGTGTCAAATAAACAGAAATGAAACATTTAGTTATTGATAGGAGAAAACTGAGATGTGTGTGGATACTGTTTGTCTGTGGTATTAAACAGCTCTAACTTTTACCAAAACATGCACAAAAGGAAAAAAAAAATCAGTAAATCATCATTAAAAAGAGAGAAAAGCAGCACGTCAACACATTAGTAAAACAGGAACCAGAGAATTTGGCATTTTTCTTGATAAATTACTTCACTACTTCATTTTTTCAATCAAATAGTCAGTACACCAAATGATTGTTTCAGCTCTAGTTTCAATCAAAGTGGTGGCGTACATATGAACCCTTCAGTGAGGACGTGTCTGTAATGTTGCTCATGTTTCCTTTGGCTCATAATCACATTCAAGCTCTTGACATAAGAAGCTAATGTATGTTTTTCCTGTAAACATGAAATATTGATGCATTCATAATTACAAAACAAAAAACAAAAAAAACAAACAAGTTAGTGTGATCATGAGGAAGAGGTTTTGACAGGATGTTATGAAAGAATAATGTGAGCACTCACCATCATATCCTGGAAGGTTTTGGTGACAATGAACGCCATGCTCCAGTTGGTGAGTACACAGACAGCACTGGCAAAGCCTCTCACTTTGAGTGGAAAAATCTCCGACATGACCAGCCACGGGATCGGACCCCAACCCAGAGCAAAACCTGAACACAGAAACAACGTTTAATGAAGAAGCTTCTGTGGAGGTGGAGTCATGGTGTACTGTTTCAGGAACATCTGAATTTACACCCATTTAATCCTGAAAATCATCATCATCACCACCAGTATGGTTTCCTTAATTTTGTCCTTCATGGATCAGAGGCTTTGCAGATGACACCCAAATGTATCTTCGTGAATTTAAGGGCATTATCAAACATCTGTTGATAACTGAAGCAAATTTTCAAAAAAATGTGGATGTGTATAGAGGTCCCTGATCATTCAAATATAAATGTTTTTAATTACTGATAAATCAGCACTAATAACCTCGACTGGATTAGAGGAGGAGCTCACCTGAGATGAAGACAGCCATGCTGGCCAGGGCCAGCCAGGCCAGGTCAGCATGGGGCTCTTCACCCACCTGCCTCTGGATGTCCAGCACCAGGAGACTCATCGAGGTGGTGCCGTGAAGTTTAGACACCATGTAGAAATAAACTCCAAACGCTGTGGTGCTGATCGCCATGGCAACACCTTGGCGATAAATGATAAGACGAACATAATCTGTCACAAAATTGCAGTTAAAATCTGTCATGACATTGCAATGTTGCTTCAAGAGAAATCTAAAAATGATAATAGATACATTACGTTAGAGACTCTTGATACCTGAGATGATGAGCAGGACTTTTCTTCCAGCCTTGTCCATGATCAGCGCAGCCACGCCTGTAAAGATGACCTGAATCAGCCCCACGATCACTGACGCCAGGTCACTCTCCTGAAAGACAGCAGCTAAACATTCATTTATTCCATCAAACTGATACACTGACAAAAACGGTTTCTGAATCCTTCTGACATCACGCTAACGTTTATCAGCTCAGCGTAGGTTTCCTAGTTTTGGCTACTAATGTGGCAAAAAGTATGTGGACATCATTTGAGAACAAACATTTCAGCAATATCTGATGCACGCATCATATCTCATTCCAGATCAAGTGTTGGATGGAGTAAGAAGCCTAGTCCAAACCACGAAAGTACACAGAAGTACTGTAGTACTGTCCACATACTTTTAGCCATATAGTGCAATTTAAATTCTGATAATTGTTGGATTATAATTTGCATTTGGTGTCAGGTATATTTTTAATATATGGTGTTTTAATGAATAAATAATCTTTGTTTTCTGTGCAGTACCCAAACTCTTGACTGGGGCATTCCCGGTAGAAGCTGCTACTGTAGTGAACATTTTTACAATTTAACATTTAGTCAAACCTGCCTTACGTTCCCTCAAAATAAATGAAGGTGAAAAGACACCTGACCTTGAAATGTGCCTGTTCAAATATGTTTTCAGCGTAGAACATGATGGCATTGATCCCAGTGAGCTGCTGAAAGACCATCAGCATGACGCCGATGATCAGAGGCTTGTAGACACCGGGGTCCTTCAGGTCGGACATCTTGAAACTCGAGCCCTGGCAGAAAACAGGAAAGGTCAACAGTCATGTAGAGGCTTAACTTTAAACCAGCTGACCGCCAACTCACCTGCTCGTCACAGGCGTCCTCTATGCGGGCACACTCCCATTCGACAGGGGCATCCGGTCCTCGCAGGAAGCGCAGTGCCTCCTCGGCCTCCCGCCTCTTGCCCTGGGACAGCAGGAACCTGGGTGTCTCCGGCATGAAGCACATACACACCATCAGCAGCGTCGGTGGGATGGAGCTGCAGATCGCCAACCAGCGCCAGTCCAGGAAGAGACCTGCAGGAGCAGGTGAGGGAGAGGCGGAGGGACTACGGATCAGTCTCAGTCTGTCCATCACTCAACACCAGACAACAATTCATCCACTCCAAATAGTTCAGACTGCAGCAGTCAGACAACGAACAAAAGATCATATCATCCCCTCTTAAATGTCTCTATTGACTTTTATATTTACTACATTTCTGAATCACTTATCAACCTGAACACAGTCTGAGGTCCTCAGACAGGAACAGAGCTGCTGTTGTTCCTTTTAATTACATTTTCTGTCTTTGATTTCACTTAACAAGTGTTACGCAATGAGATATGTTCTTGACCTTTAAATAATATAACTTCATTTTCTCGTCACAATAAGGACAAGAAAAATGATTGTACAGATTGAACACTAAATTAACAACACAGTTATTTTCTGGGTTGCTTCTATTTTCTGATTTTACTCATTTAAAACATGGAAGAAGTGATGAACTAGAAAAACAACAGTTTAACTAGATCAGGAATCATCCTGAAGACGCGTTTAAGGGTCCTTTTGTTTCCCTTTTCAACTCAGTGACTCTAAGAAGATGTGCAGTTTTCCCACAATGTTCCAAACATGTCAAGTGACTTCACCCTCACGACTGTCTTCGTCTGCTGATCTGATTGTTAACGCTTTATTTTCTACACTATTCACCTTTCAGCCGAACAGCAGTCAGTTTGTGATGCAGCGGACTGAATCGATTCACAGCTGTGTGTCCGCGCTCCGCACATCTCGCCACACGTGACACGGCAGCTTCTTCTATTGGCTAAACGTGAATGGCATGCAGCTAACAAGATTAGCAAGAAGCAGCTATTTTAACACAAGTCAGCCAGCGAGGCTGCTGTCGAAGCAGCAGCAGAGGAATTTGATCATATCTGAGGATGATCGCATCACATGATGGCCATGAACGTTTTGGTCATCTCTTCACAACCTTTGATCCACAGCTTTAAAACAGTGTTGGACAGATTGATGAAGACAGAGATGATATCACACATTTAAAGGTAAGACAGAAAACTCTCAATGATTTACAGCTTGTAAACTGGTGAGAGAGTCTCATAAAAAGACACTTAAGGCTGAACGTACATACCTGCGAGATACACTCCCATGATGCCGAGCACCACCATGAGCTGCACACAGGAGCCTAAAGTCCCACGGACGCGCTCATGACACATCTCAGCGATATACAGCTGAGCGAAGAGAGAAACATTAGTCAGCATTCAATAAATTAACGATTAAAGAAAAATAAGAGATGAACAGATAATAAAATAATTATTAGTTACAGTCTGTTAAACTGCTTTAAAGTGTACTTCCAGCTACACAGCTGCTTCTTACTGGGACGACCAGCGAGGTGACGCCGCTGGCGAGGCCGGTGAGCACCCTGCCGATGTAAAGCATCCACACGTTCTGCGCCGCGATGATGACGGTGAAACCGAAGACAAACGGCAGCGAGCAGAACATCAGACTGAGCTTCCTGCCGATTTTCTCCACCATCCAGCCGCCGAGCAGGCCGCCCGCCGCCGCTCCCAACGTCACGATGGACTGAAAGCACAGAGACAGAAGTATCATCTCTATACTCCAATCAGCATTTTCCTCCAAGATACACTATGTGGAGCTGCAACGATTAGTAGTACATGGCTTCCATCATACCCCGAACCAGGAGGCCTGGACACTGTCCAGCCGCAGCCGAGGGTCCTCGATCATGGTGAGTTCAGGGATGGCAGGAGAGCTGTAGCCCAAAACAAAGCCGAAGCTCATGGGACCCAGGACGGACGCGAACGTCGCCAGGTACAACTTCCTGTTCTTCACTTTACTGTGGAAAGAAAGAGGAAGAGAAACAGGAACATTGAGCTCAGCATAGTAATGTTACATTTAATCAACATGTTAATCACTGAGGATGATAAAAACACAGAGTAATCATTATTTTCATAGTGGCTTAATAATCAATGTTATTGATTATCGACTCACATTCACTTTATTATGAAATGAACTCATTATGTTATCAATGTTTGTTGTCAATAGTATTGATTTGTAAATGCAAACTGTAATTCAAAACTAACATATTACACATATGAAGAGTTTCACCAACAGTGGATCAATTTGATCATTTAACATTTTAAATATACTGATACCTGAATTGTTTTATATTGAGATGATGATTTAACCATATGATCAGTCCTGGCCTGGTATAACAACCAATAAGCAGACTCTTGAACCTTGCTTGAGTTGTCTTATTACAGTTTACTGAACCTGCACCTGCAGTACAGTTTGTTTATTGCTCTATTCTGTATTCACAGCATCTATTGCATGTCTGTGTGTGCAGGACGAGGGATCGATGTTGCTCTTCTCAGGGTTTAGATAGATGACGTTGTGTTGCTGTACAGATGTGATGGATTTATATCGGCCTTTCAAAATAAAAATGTACTGACAGACTTGATTTAACAGTAAGTGAAAGTTGACTGCATTACTTTAAAATGATGGTTGAGGTTTAATAGTAATAATAAAGAATTCAAACGTCTAAAACACAGCAGCATTGTTTGCAAAAATGGTTATGAGTGATTATTATATAGACTATAAGTAATAAATGGTGCTTTAACAGCTGACCTCAGATAAGCATCCTGCTCAGACATGAGTCCAGTCGGATCTTCATCTCCTCCCTCCCCATCCAGCAGCCTTCTCCTCTCGCTCTGGATGTCCATGATGTCCCCTGATGCTTGTTGTTCACCTTTTACATGGATGTCCAGTCAGTCCAGACCTGCAGAAAGCAACAAACAGGACGGGCTCAGAAGAACAACATGTCAGCTGCCAGCGTCGGACTAGCTGAAGATCGTCTGCCTGCGAAGCTTTCTGCTTCCTTCACCGGTCGCCAACTTGCTTTGTCAACATATAAGTCAGCTGATCATGCGCGTGCCTGATATCGCCAGGGTTTCCGCTTTCAAACTAAAAGAGGGTTCCGCTTTCAAAATAAAAGTATTCACGTAGCTAGTTGAGTGCTTGTTATATATGTTTAACTTCATATAGAGACAAAATACATATGTGCCCTTTAATACCTATCAAACTGAAACACAGACATGTTGGCATCCACCGTTTACATACAGGATTGAGCTATCTTGAGCCACTTCCAATAGCAAAACTGTTAGCTAGATTATTAGCCGTATCTTTACAGCTGTGTCTCATCTTTTTCACACATGTCTAAAGTTAATATTTTAGCGACAACACAATGCGCGTGACTGAAATCGTAATATCACGTTGCTTCACGCTCTAGTGACGCGATTTTAAACAAAGGCGGAAGTAGGCTGGAGATAAAATCTCGCGTTAGTTCCTCGAGCCGCTTCGTGTTGACGTTGGTTTCCATGGTGACGGCAGAGCTCGTTTATGTCAGCTATTTGACCCAATGGACACTTCTGAGCAGAGACATGAACAAACGGTAATAACGGTGATAAAACGTCACTAGTTAACTGACATTAAGGAGGTTAAATAAACTTAAAACGAGTTCAGCTGTTAATTTGAAGCTAACTGGCAGCTAAATTGTTTTAGTAGCTAAATTAAAACCTCCCAAAAGTTTCAACATTTAGCTAGTTAGCTAATCTAACGTACAGCCACCTATATTAAAGTTGATATGGTTATCAAAGTCATACTGAAAACTGCCCACAAACAATATTTGATGTCAAAATCCACAATATTTTTACATAAACAACAAACAAACAAACAAACTGATCTGGTATTAAATAAATATATATATATATTATCATATTTATCATCTTCTGAAGCCTGTTGTTTGTCTGCTTGTATAGTTAGTGCTGTGAGCCCAAATTAATCAACTTCATCAGTTGTTTGTGTTTTGTATTTTTCAAGAATGGAGATATTTTAAAAACCTTTTGTCTTCTTTGAATGTGTCCCAGCAGGTGGAAGAGCAGTGTTTGTTTCCCACTGCAGTGTCAGAAGAGGAGCTGGATGAAGCCAGGAGGAAAAGCACCTTCAAGCTGCTTTTTGGCTCCAGTAAAATCTTTCTGGCAGGAGAGAAACGCCCTCAAAGACCAGACCTGCAGGGGAGCCTCATCATACAACACAAGGCTGCACAGCAGTGAGATTCATCAACACAGTTACACAATACACTGTTTTAGCCTTGCTTATAGTTATTATAATGTGCAAAAAATATCTGAAGATGACATACTTGTATATGTGCAACGTCGGAGCAGGTGATCCAGTATGCACCTTTTCATGCTTGAATGCAGCTTATGAAGTTTTTCTTTGCAGTTACACTAAGGGAAAAGAGGCAATGAGAAAGTCCCAGTATGAGAGAGCTGTGATCTGCTTCTCCAAAGCCAACGCGCTGCAGCCGGAGAAGGTGATGGATAAACTAAAAAAGTTACTCAGGCAAAAACCCTTTTTCCCAGTGTGCTAACCTGAACTGCTGTGTGTTTCAGACACAGGTGTATGTGAGCCAGGCGGAGGCGTATCTGCAGCTGTGTGACTTCCAGTCAGCAGCAGCATGTTATAAACAGGCCTGGCTTCTGGAGCCCGGAGTCTTCAGTGCCCGCTTGGCCTTTATCTACTACCTCCAGGTAAGAGTCTCCTTTGCGCTCTAACATTCAGTTCATACATTTAATTCTTTCATCAAAGTTAAATAGATTATTTCTGTTTTCATGGAAAAAAGAAATTGAAATTTTGTGCAAACACAAAGTATTTTAAAAATCTAGCTCTAATTTAAACATTTAAATAGTCAAAAAACAAATTAAGTACTTGTAATTTATTGACTGTTTCAATTCAGGCTTATTGTTCTGTTTTACTGATCAAAAAGGTTTCAGCCATAAGACAAAGCATAAAATAATGTAAAGACTGTCTTTTCCTCCCTCGTCCTCAGGGCCAGTGTCTGTTTGATCGAGGCTTCTTCTCTGAGGCTCTGGAGGCCTTCAGTAAAGCTGCGGAGGTGAAGCCTGGCTGCAGGGCCCATGAGGTCAGGAGGTCAGGACCCTCCGTACTGACACCAGAATCAAAAGTTGAGCCTGTGTCTAATAAAAAAACATGTAAAAACCTTGTTGTTTACCATCCGTATAGTGCAATGCGTGTTATTGATAATTAATCAGACGGTATTGTGAGGTTCTCTGTCACGTTATTCATTCATGTTTCTTGTATTTAATGTCCCAGCCTGGCCTGTCTGACAGCAGCAGGTCGTCACAGTGACTGTCTGAAGATGGTGAATGACTGGATGGTGATAGACGGTCCCACTTCTGACCTTTACATCCTCAGAGCCCGACTGCACCAACGGCTCAACCAGGTCACAGCTGCAGGGAACCAGCAGCATAGACACATTACATCTCAGAGTCAGTAGTAAAATAGAGCACAGTAGGTCAATAGTGCTGAAATAACAACATGGGGTTTGTGTCAGGATGTAAAACATTCTTTAGTTTCCCTTTTTGCCAAAGTAAACTTCAGATAAAGAGACTTTTTTATCACCTTAAATTCACATAACTAACAGAACAAGATTTTCTAAAGAGCAGACAGGCTGACAAACATCTTACTATATAAACTTACTGATATAATTATATTTAATAAGTATGTTTAAATATTTAGACACAGTAAATTATTTGGTACAAACTGGGTTAGAGAATCTTAAATGTACTTCAGCTGCTGTAAACACGCAATAAAATGTCTGTGATGTAGCCAGCAGTGATTGTTTCTCCCATCCAGACGTCACAATGTTATCGAGATGTGAAATCGGCGCTGGCTTTGAACCCGACGTGTCCGGCGGCTGGAGCCCTGCTGCTGCAGCTGCAGGAGGCCAGTAAACGGGCCAGACAGAACGCCACGGACAGAGCTCTGAGCGGCCAGCTGCCTGCAGCCCTCTGTATGATCAACATCGCTCTGGAGAACTGCCCGCAGGACGCACGCCTCTACCTGTTCAGGTGAGAAACATTATAATCCGGCATCAAAACTGTCTGTTACAAGTTACTAGAGTTCAAAGCGATGACTGCGAGAGAAAAAATGTTGGTGTCTGCTCACTTTTACAGTAATTCAGTTATCTCACTTTAATGTGTTCTCTTAATTTCAGTTAAATCCTGTTGATCTAAATTCAGTTTAACGTCATTTAAGTCAGTTGAGTCTTCTCTTCGTCAGAGGGATTCTGTACCGGCGTCTGAAAGACTTCACAGCAGCCATTGAGGATCTGGTCCAGGCTTTCCAGCTATGTGAGGAGGTTGGGGAGAAGTTCAGAGGTCAGGTGGAGGCCATAGATGAGGAGGAGTGTGGCTATGTGCAGAAGGAGGCGCAGTTTCAGCTGGTTCTCACCTACAATGATTTTGCTGTTCAGTGCTTCAGCAGGGGCCTCTACGCTGAGGCGATACTGCTGCTCAACAAAGGCATTCAGGAGGAGAAGAGCGAGGCGGGCCTGTACCTGAACCGAGGAGGTGAGCCATGCAAGTTTATGTGGTACTGAACCTGTCAGCTGAACAGGTACAACCTGACAAACCTGATCAACATTTCAGCAGGAAGTATGGACAGTTTTTACAGGTGCACCACACTCCTTATGTCAACTAAATAGTATGTAGTAACACTTTTCACTTGTGGATTTGCTACTTTTCTCTATTTCATATTGTTGTAAATTGAATTGTGTGTGTGTGTGTGTGTGTGTGTGTCAGACTGTTTCTTTATGCAGGGGGCGTGGTGTTATGCTCTGGCTGACTACCAGCAGGCAGAGGAGATGATGAGACCTGACGACCCAGCTGTCGGGCGCCGCCTCGCCGTCCTCTACAACATGCTGGGCTCCTTCAGCTTCCAGGAGGGGTCAGACACACACACATGAACACACACATAACATACTAGCTTCCTCACAGCAAGAGAATAAGAATAAAATCATCTTGATTAGACAGTGATGGTGTTTAATTTTAAGCCTCTTCATTGCTGGTTGCTGTATTTGTGATGTAAATGTGTTTGTGTACATCTGTAGCTGTTTCCAGGAGGCAGCTGGCAGGTTTTCTCTGGCCATCCAGTACAACCCCTCAGCAGGTCGGTACTATGAGAACAGAGCCAAGGCCTTCCGAAAGCTCCTGGACCTGGAGGGAGCCAGAAGAGACTTTATCTGCACACTGATCCTGGATCCTACCAACGAGGAGGTCACAACTTCATCTCACATCCAGATCTATAGACGCCACATGAATGCACTTAAATACACTGTTGATATGTCTCATTGTAATCATCATTATTACATGAACATGAAACATTTCTTCATGTAAATTGTGTGTGTGTTTATGTAGCTGCCCCCTATGCTGATGAGCCTGTTTCCCGGATGCAGCATGTCGGATGTTCTGTCCAGTCCAACAGGACAAGCAGTCAGAGTCCAGCTGATGGACACCATCCAGGCTCACAGCTCCTCACCAGACCAGCAAAGGTCAGGAACACATACCCGCTTTACACTGACCGTAGAACAGCTGACAGAAAAAACAGAATAAAAGAGTCTGTAATGTGTTCATAGAAGAAGCGAGGAGCTCCAAATGATGACTCTGACCAGTGACAACATAGCAAACCAATCAGAAGATGCATCCGCAGGAGGGAAGGAGCTGAGCGTAAACCAACAGGAGCTGCAGATGATGATGAAGAGCTCTCTGCAGGTACTAAATAGAAGGTCATAGATGATCAGCAGCACGATAGATAAAGATACTCATGAAAATTCAGGTCTGAACAAAAGTCTGCTCGTTCATCAGTTGTTAATGCAAGTAGTGAAATCACAGGCTCAAAGGAAATTAGTAACAGAAACACAAAGATGTCACTTTCACAAAATTTATCAGTGTTTTCGTGTTAAACTTTAGCTGTTCCTCCGTGTCAACTGTGGCAGGTGAAGGAAGCGGTTCAATCATTTCTCCATCGGCGCCCAACTCAAACTGCAATGACATCTACACCTCAGAAGTGAAAACATCACAAATGAACATGGTTTGATCAGCTCTGTGGGTTTTTACTTTCATTTTACTCTAATGTCTCTTTGACTCACACTTTGAAATAATCCCAGTAGACAGTTTGAAGTTACTGTAATGAGTTACTATAGTTACTAATACACAAAACCACCATTCTGGTCCTTTTACCTAAACTTATGGTTTGAAGATAGAACAGCAGAGAAAAATCATTCAGTAAGAAAGAAATACGACAAAACAGAACATTTACACACAGACTGCAGAGTCTGAAACTTCAGTTATAGCCCTCTTTAAAAACGCAGCGGTATGACCCTTTAACCAGAGTGTTATTATCTACTGTAGTCCAATAGGTGGCAGCAAAAGCTCAGATTTAGCATGATGCCATTACTTAGTGCTTATGTCCAGTTTATATATAACATCTAAACAGATTTTCATCTCTGTTGTTTAACTGATCTAATGGGACTGACTTGCTTAATTAAGTATAATTAACTCCAGCATGAATGAATGAGCTTTTTATTAAAACCACTGATCCAAGTGTTGATGTCACACACTGTGTTGAATCCTTTATCTATTTATGTTTTTCTCTGTTTTCTCTTTTTTAAGTGTAAATGAAAATGTTCATAAATGTTTAAACATTATTATTAGAAAACCCAAGGTGGGATTATCATTTAATGTTAAAGTGCAGCAGATTGTTTTAACCACTGTCTTAACTTAATGATCTCAAGTCTCTACTCTAACTGGCTCGAGTGGTGGAAAAGTCTGCCATCGTAGAGAAAAGCGAGACGCGATCAATCTTACAAACCTCTCTGCAAAGGCCTTCATGAGCTCAGTTGTACACATGAAAAGTGACAGAAGTAGTGTGGAGAGAGGAAAAAAAAACGGAGCTTGAATGAGAAGTGGTTGTTGGATTGACTGTTGCAGCTCCTCCAGTGCTGCTGTGTGTGGAGACGAGGTTCACATGTAGATTAACTATGATACTACAATCAGTCTCAGCTACCTTTTACCACTGTGGCCCTCTCAGCAATAAATAAGCAATGAGCTGTTCGTCATGGGAAAGTGATGTCTGATTAATCTGCTTGTGGTTTGACAAAATAATATTAATTAAAGCTTCATTTATTATCTTTTCACAGAACAGAAACACATAAAAGAAGAACGGATTATACGGTAATCATTTCTTTCCAGTGAGGCCAGACTAATGCTCAGCAGAAGGAGTGAAGATGTGTTGTGGCTGCAGCTCTGTAGTTTCCTGGGAGGCAGCTGACCTCGCAGCATTAACAGCAGCTGTGGCAACAGCTGACACACAGAGAAAGGACCTGTGGCACATTGGCTGCTGTCTCACCATAGAAAGTACCCACACCACATAGCTAAAAGCACAAACATACCAAACATACCAGAGTCTGTCGCAGTTGCTTTACGTGCTGCACTTTTGTGCTTAATTGACACTAATGAAAATGGATACAGCAAACTTTCTCTTTAGTTTCTCCACCGCATGTGGAATATTGGAGAAAGCGCTCTTTTCACTGGTAAAGAAGTCATATTTTATTTTATTTTATTTGTGCAGATGTATTTCTTTATTATATTTCGATACCCACTGAAATTCCACGCCGCTGAGGAATGTCGGGCAGACGACCACGCTCAGACTCGTGTCAATCAACACTTATTGTGTTAACACTGTCGATGTCTGCGGAGCGGTGCGACCTGTGGTGGACAGGCCCGGGTTCAGAACCTCAGACAGGGTGTGAGACTCTGAGTTTCTGTTCATGTGAGGACCAGATGTCATCCAAAAGGGCTGATTAAGCTTGACAATTCTTCAAAATGCTGGTTATCACTTTTCCTAACAACTCTTCTAAAATCTGGGACAAGATTAGAGTTATATTAGTATTAATTTAAATGTTCTGGGTAAAATCAGGGATCGCAGACAGTGGAAAGTCTCTATAAGTATAGTAATACAGTGCTGCATGTGTGTGGGCTGCAGCCCCTCTGCAGAGTGGTGCGGGATAGACAGTGGTCGTAAAGGAGCTGAAAAGTGTTTCACACTTGTGCAATAAAAGGCTCGAGTTACCGTCCTGTCAGGGCGAGCCGGGCCGGGAGGTGTCTGTGGCCCAGCCAGCCAGCTTTCTGAGCCCAGACAAAAACACCTTTCTCTGGGCACAGGAGCTGGTGGCTTGGCCTGGACTCAAAACATTCCCTGGTGGAGGTGGAGGTTCATTCACGTTTTGGCCAGAGACTGTTTTGTCTAAGATACGCAGAACACGTTTGTAGTCTTTGGGTAGTGTTCGGGGCAGGTGACGTACGCAGACGCACAACTCTGTGTCCCCGTGAAGTGAAAGTGAAACGAGATACGTGGGTTTGGAATTGAATTAGTGTTGCTAGACTGCAGTGGGCCTTGAAGTTTGTGCCAGTCAGGGTTTTTGTCAATGGGCGGCTTCTGTAAAATCCATATCATATTCATTATGATAATTTCTGGGATGCTTGAGGCTCTAAAAAAAATCATCCAGTCCCTGAAGACCAGTTAAAAACAGGTGTTTATTTTCAAAAAATATTACAAAATTATAAAAACACAAACACAAACTTATGCTTAATATACAATCTTATATAGTGTAATAAATAGCAATATACTCGTAAAAGTTTTCAGCAGAAACATTACACTGTCTGAACAATGTACATTGGGGACAGAAATCATAGCCAAAGCTGCTCGGTCAGTAAACTAAAGTTAACTGACAGAAGAGTCCACCTGCTGATCCAGAAACTCATCAAGATGCTTCAGTCGGGTTAGAGACCGACGTCTGGGCTTCCGCTATCCCTCGCTCCAGCGTCTGATGCTCCACAAGACACATTTGGCACCTTGAGGACGTATAAAAACGGTAAAATGTGCTTTACAGTCTTGTAATTTTCATAGCCGACTTCGACCGCGTGTTTCCCTTCCCTGAGAGAGACGGGAAAGAGAAAGAGGAGGGAGGACGTACAGACAGAGGCGAGCAGACGGAGGGAGTCCCCTGAGGAACATTTCTAAAGACAATTTATATATTTTGGAGAGATAAACCATCTGCCTGTTTGTTCTTCTCGTAAATTTTCCAGTCAGTTTTACTGGCTTGTCTCAGCCACCGTCTCCCTGTTCGTGCTGTGTGTGTGTTCTTTCGTTGCGCGCCGCCTGTCCTCAGATTTGGACAAGTGCGTCAGACAGCTGTGTTCTTATCCGGTCTTCAAGGGCACCAGAATCCTAATTCACCTTTAATTCTTGCCTCTAAATGTTTTATAACCATAATAGGACAATACTGTGGCTGGTGGATTCCTAAAGTTGCTGTTGACCTTAAATGTTCTACCAGCCAAAAATGACTTTTGGAGTAGAAAGGATGTCCACATGATGGTTGGTTTCCTGCTGAGGTAAATTAACTTACCAGCCACATACAGGTTTATCAGCATTTGGCTGACAGTTATTTGGTTATCGTCCCGTTATTTCCCGATCATATGTCTGTTCTTCAGGATGAAGTCCTCAGTGAGACAGACTGACAGTTGTGTTTTTGGGGTCACTTCCAGCCGTTCATCTCTTTGAGCTTGCTGATGCTGGTCCCTTTGACAGGTGTAGAGGGTGGAGGGTTGTAGAGAGGGAGGGTGGGGGTGCTGCAGCCTCGTGTCCATGGCTTCTCCATGGGGACCGTCCACACAGAGCGGGACGACTTCTTCTTAGGCTTCTCTGTCTTCTTCTCTTTTGAAGTACTAGGAGACATCGTCTGGTGAGGGAACAAATGGGACAAAAGGACTTTTGAACTTGAGCTGTGACGATTAGAGGATTTATGTCTGTTTCTGTATGGTTTGCATTTGTTATTTTCTTTTAGATTAAATGAAAGTAACGTACACAGCAGCAGAGGGTGAAGCAGCTGAGCTTGGCTGCGTTTTGTCCCGTCCCTGCGTAACGATTCTTCTTGGGCAGCAGCAGGACAAAGGACACAGCCAGAGACAGATGGTAGAAACTGTGGACGTAGGCGTAGTCCCACTCCTGCAGTGACAACAATACAGAAATAAAGCCACACATGAGCAACTTCAAATAGAAAAAGCATGTTTAATAATCCCCGTAAGGAATATAGAAATCATCATCTATTAAAATTGGGGTGATGATGTGATCTGAGCAATTTGTGTTGTGTCTATGAACTGATCGTGATCACCTCAAAGTAGAAACGCAGCATCAGAGCGAGAGCACCGAAGCAGCAGCCCGGGCCGACCTGCTGCGTATACACAGTCTTCTCTGGATACACCGCCCTCAACTGCTTCATCTTCTGCAGCTGAATCACCACAAAACAATGGGAGAGTGACTCATTTATTCACAGGCCAAACGAAGAAAGAAGAGGAAGAAAGGAGAATAAGGAAACGGGGGAAGAGAAAGGGAAACATAAAGATGGCAGGATGAAGGACAGCTAGAAGGAATTACGAGATTACAGCTTGTTAACACCAGTTCACTTCACTTGGCCATGAACTGTTATTGACACTCACCCATTTGACCATGATGATGAAGACAGCTGACCCGATCGGTCCAGAGTAGATCCCGTAGCCCCAGCGATCCTGGTAGATCCTCACAGCGATGGTTAACACCCCAAACATGGTTATAGTGGAGCGTTGGGGTTCGTCAAAGTCGCCCAGAGCTGAGAGACGGAGACATACACTGAAACAGGGGATCCCAAACTGTCTGGATCTAATCCTAATTTGTCTCTCAAGGAGATAACCATCAGTTCATGCTAGTATGAACTGATGAAGCCTCTTGGATGAGAGGTGAAACGTCTTTAAAGACAAATAATCAAGTCCAGTTGCGTTCGATTTAATTTCCTTGAAATAGGAATGAAGAAGAGTAACGATCCTGGAGACAACTTCCAATCAGACCTTCAATCAATCAATCAAGTCTTAAATTTGATATTTAACCGTGTGTTTGTTTTAATTAGTACACCCTCCTCCAAAGAGAATCTGCACCGTCAGCTGTTGTAGTTGTTGGTTAAAAATAAAACCTCCACAACACGTGATTTAAATCCCCTGTGTTGCAGAGCCTCGGGGTCCCAGATGGACTGTGTGTGTGTGTGTGTGTGTGTGTGTGTGATCATATGTGAGGATAAGAGCGAGTATTTCTGACCACATGTGACCAGAGCATGACATATGTTAGCAACAACTGCTCTGCTGTGTCGCAGGCAGAGCAGAGCAGTTTTAAAGGCACATCTGTGTAAAAGCCTCATGGGAATTGTAGTTGTTGTAGTGCTAACAAGACAATCATGATGTTGTTGTTAAAACACTGACAGTGTTCATGGTGTATTTGTTATGGACATGGATTATGGAGGAGAGTGAGACATCAAGCAATACATTAATTAAATTACAGACAAGCCTCATGTATACCAGGACTTACCAATAAGAGTGACCCACATGGAGAGAGCCGTGCCGTAAACACTGAAATACTCCAGAATGTCGTATCTCATGAAACAGAGGATGGAGAGGCCTGGTCCGTCACATGCATGATAGATCTACAGAAAGACACAGAGTCACAGCACATTTCAGTTTCTCTACAGCTAAACGTACATCACACGTAGTCAGAGGAAGAGCAATGGACTCATCTGTTTGGTTTTAGGTTTTGGTCCTTTAATGCCAATCTTTGTGTTTCTGTTATTAAAAAAGCCATACCTAAAACCTACTGAATAAGTTAGATCAGGTTTGAGTTAATAAAATCCTGGTGAACCCAACGTAATGTAATCACTCTTCACAACTTTATTGACACTTCTAGTCATCAGCTGTCATGCTGCTGAGTTTATAAAGAAAACCTAAACACACGAATACAGAGCCAGACAGTAAAATCCTTTACAGCAGCTATAACCATCAGCGCAGTGTGTGTGTGTGTGTGTGTGTGTGTGGCTCTCACCGCAGTGAAGAACATGGTGAAGAAGTAGACCATGGACTCCATGTGGAAGCCCCTCTTGGCGGCCACACTGGCTGCAGGCAGGAACACCAGGCTGCTTACTGTCGGCAGCAGCATCTTGGCAATAAACGCCCCCATGGTGGATGTACAGCAGATCAAACACAAACGAGGCTTGTAGGTGAGAAGATATCCTGTGGGCTTCAGAAGTTCCTCAGTCTTTGTTGAATTGATCAATGTTGAAGATGAGACAGCTCCACATTCAAACCAATGTCTTAATTAAGTTAAAAATGAGTTATCTACTCGGAAAAGGAGAACCTCAGGTCCCTCACTCCTCGATATGTGTGACTAGTGAGTCTAGTAGTGAGTGGATGAGCTAGAGAATGTATATACCCAACACATACACACTCCCACGCAGCATGAACACACACCCAGCTGTCCACTTTGGCCCTTTAAAGTTTAAATGTCCCCCAGGCTGGCAGGTCCACACAGGCCTGTATGTGCAGTGTCATCGCTGGGCAGCTGCCTGCATACCAGTATGACATGGGAGGGGTTGTGGGGCAGGACGAGGGCTAACATGCCATGACTGCGGAGCTTGGGCTGAACATGTCCGCTAAAGTATTCTCAGGGATAGTTTTGTGGCAATAGACGAGAATTCACAGACTATGATTTTGTGGGTCGACAATGAGTTTCAGATGGAAAAAAGCAGGGTCCCACTTCATGTGTTGGCGAACATCTGTCCCAAAGTGTCCTTGAGACCGACTAGCGCTCATAACTCAACGCCAAAATATGTTGCTTGCCAGTCAGTGCTTTCCAAGATGACCCATGAGACTGCTTCAAAAGCAGCTAGTCTGCCATCTCTGTGGTTACGTATTTTTATACGTATTTTTAAAAAGGAATTTATGGCTTTTTTATTGGATAGATGACATTGTGATTACACGGCATGCATCTTAACCGACTGTATATCAAGATTGACACAGTGAGGTGTGACGTCACTGCTTGGTTTGCACTGGAGCCGGTTTGAAGGCTGGTTGGAGCCAAGATCTGCTAAATGAGGAGTGTGTGGTGTTCATGAGCGGTGCACACTTGGCCTAACGTTAGCTCGATTGTGCTAACAGGGCAAGTAAAGTTCAAATCTTATTAGTAGAGCAATAATTTCCAAAATGACCACCAGCTCACTTATTAAAGGGTTGAATTTAGAGTTTAAGACCATAATGACTTGTTGAAGTTTAGTTTAAGGTTGGGCTAAACACACGTGGATGGGTTTTTTGGTAGGACACAAGACTTTATATCCCCAACCCTTTATATCCTTAACCTTAATCTACATGTTGCCATACAGAAGCTGCTGTGACATATTGAAGGAACTGTTGTTGCTGGGGTTTTTTGGCTCCCACCTCCAAGGATGCAGATCTGCAGCTGACCTCACCGCCAAGGTCTCCAGCACAGCTTCGTACTGACTATTCCAAATGGCAGCAAGACGTAAAGTTTTCATTTTATTCTCCAGAAAAGCTATGAGGTGATTGTCAGTAAACTGCCACAGCCCCAGCCAGACTGTAATGCTTTATATCAAAGTGAGTCCAGCTTTCTCCAGATGGCGTGTTTGCTCACCGCTGTTTGGAGAAAGATTGTAGTTTTTATTTCTCACTTCCTGTGGCGAGTGAGTTTTACGGCAGGCTCTTCTCCATGGCTGCTCTTCTTGTGATTTCAGACTTCATAGAAATCCTGCATCTGTAACAGCTGGCAACTCTTGTATCATCCAGTCTAACAAATACAACCATATGCTGCTCAATTAGGTTAAATCAAAAACTAAGAATATTTTGCAAATTAGAATTTAACCAATAGACTCC
The DNA here is from genome assembly GCA_036937835.1 of Pampus argenteus. NCBI lineage: Eukaryota > Metazoa > Chordata > Actinopteri > Scombriformes > Stromateidae > Pampus > Pampus argenteus. The sequence continues at coordinate 24,264,968 of CM072867.1, read as the reverse complement.
AAGTGAACAGATGGAGGCATTAAAACAGCTGTCGTGGGTTTCTGTTTGTTGCGGCTGTGTGATGTGGCGCGGAGCCCATCCTATTGAGTTAAAGGCATTCACTAAGCCTGGGTAAAGTGGTAAAGACTGGGGTGGAGAAATGCCCCTTTCTGCAGCTCCGGCTGTGAGAGCAGAGCAGTAAAAACATACTGGAGAAATATTATTTTTTCAGTGTCAGTAACGGATCAGAAAACAAAATTAAATGAAGGTCTGTCTTCATTCACAGATGACTGTGCTGCTGATTTCCTGCCACTAGATCTTACTGGATACCGACCTAATAAAGCACATTCATATTCATTCATAGTATCATAAATGTAATTCTGCCCCAAGCGCTGCCTCATCCAAACATCTTGGCTCTCACATTAACACTCAACGACAGTATCGGTCGTATATTTAGTCTCCAAAAATGACCCATTGAGTGACAGACGCCATCTAGTGGCCGTAGTAAATATGACCCGGAGAAGTGACGCAGTTTGGCTGACGTCTGTATACGGTGGCACATTTACATATTTACATATTAGGAGGAGGGCGGTTGGTCAAAGTGAGTCAAAACAAAAAAACGTAACGACGACTGGGGCAGCAGAGCTTTAGGTAAGTATTCAATTCAATTTTATTTATATAGCGACAAATCACACAAAATAGTTTTTAATTTAGAGACCCAACAGTTCCCCCATGACCAAGCACTTGGCGAAGGCGGCAGAGAAAAACTCGGGAAAGAAACCTCAAGCAGAACCGGGAAGTAGTAACTTTAACCCACATCACGTTTCATTTCGTTCCCGAACTCTAACCATGTGGTTTTTGTGCCTAAACCTAACCAGACCTTAACCACAGCGTCGTCACTCCATAAAACATCGTTATTTTTTAACAGTGATTTGTAGTGATGGCATATTAGAAAACGCTCCTTGTTCTGGAGAACAGTCGACATGTGTGGTTGTTTAATTATGAGGAGGTGTTGGTCTAAAGGGACATTAACACAAGATCACCAAAAACGCCCAGAAACCCAGACTGGGTTTTTTTAAAGTATTCTCACATCATCCAGAACTGTCAAATACGGCTCAGGCATTTTAATACCTGGACAACACCTGGCTTGATACTACAGAAAACCTACCTGCCTCACATACATGAATTCAAATGACCCAGAAAGGGACACAAATAGAATACATAATTACCCAAAATTAGGTAGAACGGATAAAAATAAGAGAGGTCAACATCTCTGGAGAATGATGCAAGTACAACAATACAGACTGAATATAATAAGACCCCTACTACATACTACTAAGTATATGTTTTAGTATAATTTATAATCCAGCAGTGTGCACTGTGTGCCCTGTTTTAATATAAACATCCCATATAAGGCCAATTTCTGCTTCATGAAGCCATATTTGAGTCTTCACTGCTGTTCCCACAGAGTCTTTCTGTATACATTGGGCTCATGGAAGCAGCAGTTGCCCTCCTCTCAGCTGTTACACCTGCTCAAATGCTTGAGGCAACAACACAAAGGGTGCAGTAACACTGAAGGCTTTCACCCCACGCCTCAGATACTCGGGGTGTTTCAGAAACCCGAGCTGCCGTGGCCGAAGCTGGGAACACTGCTGTGACCTAACCACGCCCTCTGCCGGGAACTTTCTCTGTAACATCAATTCAGTTCAAAAATGTATTTGTAAAGCAGCATCTCATACGAAGCCAGGTCACAGTGCTCTACAAAAAAACTAAATAAAACAAAGACATCCATGCATACACATATACACACGTACATATACAAATATACATACTGTACTGTATAAAGAGACTTAAAGCAGTAATGTGCACATATGAAGCACCTAACTCAGTATAATGAAATAAATATAAAACATATATGTGTACACCTGATGCAGAAGAGTCATTTTTTATTAGTACCACTGTCATTGGACTAGAATGAGTCAGCTGACCTCAAACGACCCCACCCCACGCCCTTTTTGACCCTTCAAGTCCTGGTGGTCAGGAGGTGAAAAGGTCCAGGCCCGGATATGAATATGGTACCATGTGAAAGTGGGAGAAAACCTCCCGTCAGATTAGAAACGTCCCACTGAACCGAGCCGGTTTAGAAATAAAATAAAGAGGCAGAGAAATATTGACCATAACACCTTTCATCAGGTTTTAATGGTTTTCAATGCAATATTAATTCAATAATAATAATATTAACCAAGTTTTTCAATAACAATTATTTGATACTAGTGAAATTATTTTAATTACAATCTTAAAAAAACAGAAATATCATCGGAAGAAACTAAAATGATCTGATAGAAGACATGTCAAACGTTCGTTTCTTCAGCGTCGTCCACGTCGTGTAAAACAGGAAAAATATTAAAAAGGTTTCCAGCAACCGACGACCTGACGTCCACATTCATCTTAGTGAATACTGCGTCGGGGAACGTGGATGTTTTAACATAAAAAAGCGCGTCTGGTGGAGTTTTTAGACTCACAGTGAAACGTCCGGGACACTTTGTGGCCCGCCGTGACTTTCACCTCAGGACCCCTCGGCGGGTTAGTGTGGGAACGAGGAGCAGACTTCCTGGACGCATCTGAAAAAACACTTCCTTTTGATTCAGTAATAAATAGACGTGACCTTTGACCTCGGGCCTTCTTTTACAAATAATTGGAGGGCAGTGCTTATGTTTCATCCAGTCCTTCACCTCAGGACTCAGTTATGTCACTCTGACCGTAACCATTAGTTCATCTGATATTTGATTGTCATTTTCTGTTTTGATTTAAATTCCATTAAAAACCCTGTTTGCCCTTTTAATTATATAAAACAGCTTAATAAGCAGGAAATTATATTTTCCCTTTCCCATTCTTCTTTTTCATCAAACTTTAATTAAAGGCTCAGCCTCGTTTTTTTTTCTTCTCTGCACGCTGTCGTTTGGAGGACAGTCAGTTTCTTTCTCTCAGACCTAAAAACAATATGCGTAATATGAGTCAGATAATGTTTAAAATATAGTTTCCTTCCACCATTCAAAAAGCGGCAGCTGCTCTGTCTTATAAAGTGACTCACAGCACAAAGTGAAGCCAAATCATGACACTTTGTATTAGCTAGAAGGCTATTTAAGGTGTCATATGACAAAGTTATTGCACTTTCACCGACAGCTAAACTTAATGATGAACTCCAGCTAATGAGTTTTTTCCTCGAGGGTATACACACTGTAGTATGTTGACGAGAACTTGATGTACTACCTTTGGGTTTTAGGGAAACTCACAGGACAAAGTAAAACTAACAAAAGTTTAAAGAGGAGAAAAATGTAATCAAATACATATCATATGCTAAACTGTGTAAGATCATGTTTCACAGTGGCAGCGGTGGTGATTGCAGCGTTTTCATGTAAAATAAAGGATGTTGATAATTGATCACATCCTGAAATGATTCAATCTGGCAGAGAATCACTGTAAATGAGTCTGAGCTCCTCAACAACTGATGCATTTCGTCTTTTCATCAGCCAGTGTGTACAATTAGTGCGGTTTTTAGTACACAGTGTCAACTCACTATTAACACTATTACGTATAAAGCAGCAAAGCAGTGAACGATTATTACCGAACTCCAGAAGAACACAAGATTTGTTGCAGAATAACAACTTCTGTATGATACAAAAGCCAAGTGAAACAGTTGTTTCTGAAAGATGATCCACACTAAACCAATAACAGGCTTCTGATAATAACTGATGCTTTGAATTAAGGGTTTAAAATATGGATGATGATTTCCTGCTTGTCTGTTTTGTTTTCTTTGGTAAATTAACATGGAACCAGAGTGTATTTGATGCACACATTAAATTTGTCATAAAGACAGCAGAATTAGTCAAGCAGAACGTCGACATGCGTTTAAGTAACTGCTTTCCTAAATGTCAAAGTTTCTGATTCTATTAGCTGGATTTCTCCTAGACAACGCTGATTTATCGCCTATATATACGTAGGTCCACGTGTGCATAAATCATACTAGTGCATGTAAACATGTTGTCCAGGTACCTGTGTAACCTGGTTTCTTGAGTGCTTTTCTGCAGAGTTGAGATAAGTTTACACTGAGAAATAGGAGAGCATCCCAACCAGTTGATGTGTGTCGACCTGTGATAACGTGTGTGAGATGATTACAGTATATAAAACAATGAGCGCAGGTGTCATTTATCGTGAGTGATTGATGCTTTTTCAGAGAAACAGAGAAAAACTCTGTTTCTTCTTTTGGAAGAAGCGCGTTTTCTGGAAGAAGCGTGTTTTATGGAAGAAGCTTGTTTTATGGAAGAAGCGTGTTTTATGGAAGAAGCGTGTTTTCTGGAATAAGCTTGTTTTCTGGAAGAAGCGTGTTTTATGGAAGAAGCGCGTTTTATGGAAGAAGCGCGTTTTCTGGAAGAAGCGCGTTTTATGGAAGAAGCGCGTTTTATGGAAGAAGCGCGTTTTATGGAAGAAGCGCGTTTTATGGACGAAGCGCGTTTTATGGAAGAAGCTTGTTTTATGGAAGAAGCGTGTTTTCTGGAAGAAGCTTGTTTTCTGGAAGAAGCGTGTTTTATGGAAGAAGCTTGTTTTCTGGAAGAAGCGTGTTTTATTGAAGAAGCGTGTTTTCTGGAAGAAGCTTGTTTTATGGAAGAAGCGTGTTTTCTGGAAGAAGCGTGTTTTGTTCCACACATTCCAGTTTGAAGCCAGAATGGGCAACTTTTTTTTCTTTTCTTTTCTCTGTGTTTTTCTCTATTTGCGGTTGTGTATTAACTCCTTTAATTGCACTTTTGTCTGCAAGCGCCAACACTAATGACTCCAGACTTTGCTTGGCATCCTGCAAATGGGTACACACACACACACACACAAATTGCAGTGTTGTACGCCCTTGTGCAACACGTTTTGTTGTACTTTTTTTTCGTTTGGAGGGTGGGGGGCTTTTATTGGTGGTGGACGGAGCTTATTCCTCTGGTCTGACAGCCTCCCAGAACTTTGTGTATCAGCTTATAAATCTGGCAGCTAATGTAGCCAGCAGACACACTGGCAGCAGAGAGGGATAGAAAAGGTTGAAGGGTACAGAGAGAGGAGCGAGAGAGGTAAGAAAGAAACAAAGAGGTGGATCGACACAAATGTGGGAGAAAAAGAAAATGAAAGGCTCCCTCCACCTTGGTTTTGAATCGTCTTATCTAACAGTGTGTTTGGCCGTGCTGTAAACAGATACAGTTGGTCTTCTACTGTTGTGTTTCAACAGCTCGAGGCCGTAGCCTGTATATATATAAGTGGACACAGCGAAGTGTGACGTTATTAAACTTGAAATATCGTGACTAAGTGTGAGTATCAGAGCAGGTGAGCCAACTGTCAAAATGACCAACAGCACTTATCAGAGGGCCTGAACTCAGAGACTGAGGCTGTAATGACTCGCTGAAAAGAATAATTTACTCAGTATTTCTAGACAGAAGTTCAGGCTTTTTCAGTTGGAGTCAGTTGGATCTTCTTGCAGCAGATAGATACTCAAACGGTGGTCGTTGGCTCTGGCTCTCAATGTGTTTGTTGCCCAGTTGACATTGCATGGACCTACATAAGCGATGAGGCTGGTGATATTCTATATTTTTCCTTGTGTCATCAAATCCTGCAAAAAGACCAAAAGCATCAATGAATTGATTCATTAACAAGTGTTGTGTGTGTATGCAAAGCCTGAAATATCTTATTCCTCTGTGCTGTAAACCTCCAAAAAACTGTTAAAAACAAGTCAGTGTCCTTCACCGCCATGAACACACACCGTAGTTTATTTTGACTCAATCCCACACACACCAGCCTGCTGCCAGAAATACTCACGAGAGCACCAAATGCAGATTCATTCGCCGCTGAAAACCGTCCACAACAAACGTACCGTTTACTCCAGTTTAAACAACTACAATGAACAGCTGTTTTTGGTGAATTACTCAGCCATTTTTAAAAATGAAACTACGTAATTATGAGACAATTCAGCAGAAACCAGCAAACTTGGGGTCCCAGACAGAGGCAGAAAGTATTAAGAGACGGACAAACCATCCGAAACCATGCTGTCATCCTTTAGGAATCATCACTTAAATTCATCAATAATACAAATCTGTGTGTGAACAACTGCTGAGCTGTAATTCAAGCTGCTGAAGCTCTGTGACATGAGCAGAATTAAATGATCAAGATCAAGACAGACATGAAAGACTAACAGAGAGAACAAGTGCAAAGACCAAGAGGATTAGAGAAAGAAAGGAAGAGCCGAGGCAACGGAGAGAAAAGGAGACAGCTGTAGAAACACACAAGCGAAGAGCGAAAGACAAGAGAAAGAAACATACAGAAAGGAAGAGAGGGAGGGGTGAGGAATAACAGCAGAGGAAGATAGAGAAAAACACGGGAGACAAGAGGAGAAATAGTAATAAAGCAGAAGGGAACGAGACAGACAGACGAGGAAAAAGAGGGGAAGACGACATGGTGGGCAGACACGGTGGTCCTCAGACGTCTGCTCGTCCTCTCATCATTCACTCTTCTCTCCTCGCCTCTCATTCCTCCGTCTGAATCGCTGTCATCCCGTCTGTTTTTGGCTTCCTCTTGGTGTCTCAGTGTGTTTCGGAACAGGAGGAATCTCAGTTCACCATCACATAAAGGAATAGTTCGTCTAAAAAGGAAAAGTAGATCCGATCGATAAGATTATCTGCTGACGCTCATATTGGTCAAAAGTCTGCTGATGTTTGTATTTTCAGAAAGTTTGTTCATTTCTGCTTTGCCATCAGTCTAAATAAACCCTAAATCTGTAATTATCACTATTTTTTAAATTAACAATGGGTCAAATGTCTATGTAGGAGTTAACTGTACTGTTGAACCCAGAATATGCAGCCTGTTAAAGTTAAAGTTTAGCAGCTAAAGAGCCAAATATTACCCTGAGGAGATTGGTGGAGACCAAACCAGAGCTACAAAGAGGGAGAATATTGGACTTTATGGGCTCAGACACGAATCCAATGTGATGCTAATGTGGAACATCGATATATGTAGGAACATAACACAGTCACCATACCAGCTTTACCGAGGCACGATATCTGTCGTTCAGCTCTACGTAGAACAGTGATGGACACTGAAGCAGCTTTAGACTGGTCAACAGATGTAGTTGCTCCAATCAATCGAAGTAATTGATCATTTAAGTGTGTGAGAAAGTACATAATTACCCCTCAAAGATCCTCCAGTTTCTGTTCAGTTTCACAGTTTGAGGATAAACTGGGTGAGCTGATTATGACAGCAAGTAAACAATTACTTTCACTATCAATTATTATGTTATTATTATTATATTATTATATAATAATACTATATAATTTCCTGCAATAATCATGTTATCTATAAAATGTCAGAACAATATCTCTCATAAGTTTTCACTTTCCAAAGTTAAACTATGTTTAACATCATAACAGCATCAATAACAGGAAATCACTAAAATCATAATACGTCCCTTTTAATCAGTTATGAAAATAATTCATAATTATTATTAATTACATATCTATCAATCAACTAATATTAAACTGTATTGTTATAATGTGTTACCTCCTCTAATAATGTTTATCAGGGTGATAATATCCCCAAAACTCAGATGGAAGAGGATAGATGGAGCAAACGGTGTGAAGGTGTGAACTTTGTGTTGCGTTTGAGCTTCTGTAGAAACAACAACAACACAACAGACATTCAGGGAGCAGCCAGCCTCCTCTGATCCTCCCACCTTCTCCCTGCGCTGCCACTCTGCTGCTCCTGCTGCCTGAGGAGGAGGAGGGAGGAGGAAGATGGATGCAGGGAGAGCACACCTTACCTCCCTCCCTCCCTTCCTCTCTTTCTTCCTCCTTCTCTCTGTCTCTCCCTCTTCACTCCACAGCAACAGCAGCACTCACCAACACACCACAACACACCACCGCTGTCGCTGGCACGCTAACACACACACACACACACACACACACACGCACACACACCACACACACACACACACATATACACTCTGAGCGGCATCCTCAACACAGACTGAGACGCCCTTGGACTGCTGCAGGCGAGGTGAGTGGGTAAATATTTGAAAGCTCCTCTGTGTGTGTGTGTGTGTGTGTGTGTGTGTGCGTGTGTGTGGATGTCGGAGTTTGTTTAAGTTGTGTAAAGTGTGTTTTATGTGTGCTTCTTTGTGTGTTTTGACATTCAGTGTGTTTGCATGCCCTCTTGTGTGTGTGTGTGGCTGTTTGTATGTCTGCATGTGCTGATGTGGTTTTCTCTTGCATATACCCTGCTTGTGTGTGTGTGTGTGTGTGCTTTATGAGGCACACCAGAGCCAATGAGACTTTTTTGCAACAGACCAAAACAAATCCACAAAATAATGCTGACTCTCTTTCAGACGTGTGTGTGTATTTTTGTGCATGCATGCATGTGGTGTTTGTGAGTGTGAGGCCAGAGTCTGTCTGGAAACCTGTCAGCTGTGTGTGTGTGTGTGTGTGTGTGTGTGTGTGTGTGTGTGTGTAAACTGGTGAGGTAGAGGCTAACATTGGTGCCAGTTCTACTTGTCAAACTGTGGATTTGTGCAGAGAATTACAGGATAAAACCTCCTCCTGCCCACCGAGTTTCACTCTTAAAACTTGCTAAAATGTCTCTTAAAAGTGCACTTTTTTAATCCATATTACATTTAAATACTGTTAAAAGAAAGTTATCTGTCACCTACTCATGAGAAAAACTTTTCAATCCAGTCAGTTTCGAGTCAGGACTGATAATTATCTAATTACCACGTCCAGAACTGGAATCGTTTCTAATCATTAGTCTCTGACTCAATGTCGCTGCTTTAAGACTCATTTCCTGTCATCTCTCTGCTAGTTAATAAAGTCTGAGTTCAAAAAAAGTTAAATATCAAAACTGAATTTTAATCGTGACAAAGAGTAATGTCAAATAGTTGTCTTCTGGTAACATTACGGTATTAGTATAATATATATTAATAATATATATATATTATTAACTAATGCATAAACTTCTTCTAATGTGAGTTTTAGCTTTACATTTCACAACTAATGAACAAACACACGTCTCCTCTAAATGAAGCCTGAACTATAACTTGAAGCTTTGTTTTTTGAGTCCTTCATAGACTTGACAGGTGACTGTGATGATGTCAATGATAACAAACGTCCTGTCAGGAACTCTGCAGAAACGTCTCACATCGTGTCCACTTCTTTTCTCTGTCCACCGTCCGTTTTTATGCTCAGAAAGTTTTAGTTTTCATGTGACTTCCTGACTTTCCCTTCACTTCGGAGCCTTGAAGATGAAGCAGCGACCTGTGGAGACCAGATTCTTTTTTTTCACACTGAATATGCATGAAGACAGCACCACTGTGCAGTTTGTTTATAGGTAAAAGTCTCTATTTTTGCCAGTGTGCTATAAAACTACACAGACGTTCTCCAAGAAGTCTGGTGGTCAAACAAACCACTAATGGCCTCACTTGTCTTCGCTAAAAACCTGCTTGAGAGTAATTTCATTCTTGTTTCATTGCGAGTAAATGTAATACAGATGAACTGCTTGTGTTGCTGGGAAAGCCTCGAAGAGCTAGTCAGTAAATAGGTCAGAGTTCAAGTGTGAGCTATCCAGCCCAGCTTCTGTTTGCCCTGGGGGCAACTAAACTCCGCTGACCTCCCCTCAACTCCGTCTTTCCCTCGCTCACACAGTCTCGTATCCATCATCTGATCCATCTGTCTCTCCGTCGGCCCTCTTCGCCTTTATCTTTGCGTGTACAAGAGGCCGAAGAGAGCACAGATCCATTTTCCACTTTGCAGGAAAGTCTGGCTCATGAAGCCACCACCACCACCACCACCACCACCACCACCACCCCACCCCCAACTCTCACACACCCTTGAGTTGGACCGATATCGGCTCAGGACTGCAGACACTGAGATGTGTCTCATTGTCCTCTCACCTCTTTTTCTGGTCTTGACTGTAACGTATCATCTTACTATCACTGGTTCTGTTGCCACCAGGAAACCTGACGTGGAACATTTCTCTGCATCCCGTCTATCCTCAGCTGTCTGATTATTGAAACTAAAAAACATTCAACCTTGCAATCAGAAAACAGCCACTTCCATGTACATACATCACATGTTGCTTCATCTTTTGGTCTCACAGATTGATGTTCACGTTGAAGATCTGACATTTCCTTATTTGCTTCTTAAACATGCTGATGCATGCTGGGTAAACTGTAACGCTTCCCCTGAATCAATGCATCAGCGTGGACTGACCCACTAAACTGTGGTCATAGAAGCAACATGAACGTTGTGATTCTGCAGAGGAGATGAGTCTAATAGTCCTGCTAAGATCTTCTCTTAGACGTCTTTTTGTAACCGCTCCGATGTCGCTTGCTGTTTTATTTTAGGGGTGCAACTCATCGTTATTGGTTTTATCTAAAAATATGAAAATAGTGGGAAAAGCCCATCACAAGTCAATATTTGAGCACTAATGAAAACTCTAAACTAAATAATATTCATATTTTGGTGCAGTATCGGCCTGATATATCGGTCTGGCTGCTCGTCTCCAGCCTCCCAGGGGACAGACTGCTGCTGTCCTGTCTGTCTGCTGCGGCTGCCAGCGCTACAAAAACAGGACGGCGAGGCGAGGGGCCCCAGGGGGCCGTCAGGGTGGGGAAGGCACAGGGGTGGGGGTGGGGGGGCAGGGAGGATGAGGGGACTGTGTTTACTTTTGTCCTCTGCGTCTGACTGACTGACTGGGAAACGACAGCAGAGAGGAGGAGGAAGGAGGAAGACCCTGTCTGGGCGAGCGAGAGGCAGCAGGCCAATTCTGGATCTGTGTGTTTGTGTGTGTGTGTGTGTGTGTGTGTGTGTGTGAGAGAGAGAGAGAGAGCCAGGGAGACCCATAGAGAGCCTGTGATGGAAAGATGCAGATGTTTTGGGTGTTTCTCTGTGTATGCACGGGCTTGGGTATCTGTGTTATATTGCTGGAAGATCCAGATTGTGTTTTATGAGGCCGTTTCAGCAAAGTTAGGACAAATATTAACACTTTACAAATCTTGGCAAACTGAAGACGTTTTAGTATGTAGTGAGGACGTCTGTGAGGACCAAACAGTGTTTTATGAGGACATTTTAGTAAAGTTAGGAGACATATGAAGGAGAGGACATTGAAGCAAAGTGAGACGGTTTCAACGAATGAGGCAGAATAAGAAAGTCGATGCAAAGTGAGGACGTTTGGTGATGATAGCTGATCAGTGAGGACTTTGTGGGTAAAATGAGGTAAAAAGACATTTTATAAGACTGTTGTGTGATAGTCAGGACACTGCTGAGGTAAAGTGAGGACACTGTGTCAAAATAAGGAGCATTGACTAAAAGTTTAAACTCAGGTTTAGGTCTAGCTTGGTGTTAAGGCAGCTGCAAGGATCAGGAGTCGAGGCACTAGTGTTGCCTTATAAATCTGTATATGTGTGTTAGCAGCACAGAGAGCAGACTGAAGTAAGAGTGTGTGTGTTGTTTGAATACTTGTAAGTGCACATGGCTCACGCTTCAGGCTGACTACGTGTGTGAGTACAGACACATGTGTAGCTGTGTCTGACTGAGTGTGTGTGTGTGTGTGTTTGGCAGCTGGCCGGGCTCCAGCTGTGTCTGGTTGGATAATGAAGTCCAGGTGCTGCTGCGCCTGCTTTAAGACACCTGTCACCAATATTTAGTGCCAGAGAAAGCCAGACTGCAAACAGGGTGAGACGAGCTGTTTGCTTATTTTAACAAGGCTGCCTAACTGGACCTGAGGACACGGGATGTACTATGAGCCCTTTCCAGTGTGTATACGTGTGTGTGGATAGACGTATATATATATATATATGTGTGTGTGTGTGTGTGTGTGCAGCAAAGCCTCCAGAAATCATCCAGCTGCAGTCAGTCAGAGTTTTGGCTCAGAAAGTTAAAAATTTAACTTTAAGGAATAATCCTAAATGAATGTTGAAATGTTTTCTACAAGTGTGTGCATCTATATCTATATCTATCTATATCTATATCTATATATAGATATATATAAAGCAATGTGAGCCTTTGTGTATATATTCATACTCACACGTAGAGGACTCACCAAAACAGGTTCGAATGCCAACTTTGATTTCTCGTTGTCTTTTTCCTCTGCAGGAGAATTTGCGCCGCAACCCGTTTATGTCGTCATATTCATATCAGTACGGATGGTCATGTGCTTTCATTTGCATTTCCTGGATATTCAGATTAAATCTGGGTTAAATTTGAACGGAGACCCAGCTGGTGTGTTAGTCCACTTTCTCTTCAGATTCAGCTTACAGATATCGTGTTTAATTATTAAAGAAGACAAAGCTGTAATTTTCCTAATAATACTGAAACAGGAGGAGGTAGTGCATGTGTTTGGGACTATTTTCAGCCACAGATATGGTGTCCCAGTGAGTGTTTCTGGCAGCAGGATGGTGTGTGTGTGTGTGTGTGTGTGTGTGTGTGGGATTGAGTCAAAATAAACTCCAGTGTGTGTTCACGGTGATGAAGGAACATGTTAACTGGTGCAGCTCATTAACATGTTTCTCTCTTTTTTTATAGCTTTTGAACAATAACTGATTTTTATGGCACTATAATAAGATAAATCAGGCTTTGGATACACGGTGCTTGTTAGTAGATCGTTTTTGGTTTTGTTCTTTTTGTAAAATTTGTTGGCACTGAGAAAAATATAGAATTTAATCTATATATCCTTTAAAGCCAAGTGATTATCTCACCATTTCTGTGTGCATTAGTAGACCCAGAGAGCCCTTCAGAGAGCCTTCCTGTCTGTTTGTGTTAGCCTTTACATACAGACATGCACCTTCCCTGCAGTCTGAGACAGCCTGCTGCCTTCATACAGCAGAGCCAAACAAAGGCTTACCTGTGTAAACGTCTAGGAAACTTACCTTCGTCCTTCCAGCACATTGGGTCTTGTTTAAGTTTTACACAGGCCCCTCTGCTGTCCAACTCCCGTCTCCGACACCTGTGGCCTCTCAACAGTCTGTCTGTGTCGCCCTGGGGCCTCCAGCGCCAGCTCACCGCAGACTGCCAACACATTCAAATACCTGCAGCTGGCACGAGCGTGCGTTGTCTGAGAAAATGCCCCTCGCTTTGCCGTGCTGTTGTTACACTGGCATTTCTCTGACGTGCTTGGAAACCTGACAGTGCATGCTGGGTAACATTAAAGCAGATTTACCTGCAGCAGACGTTGTAATCCAGAACATCTTTCAACAAGCAGCTTTACATGAAAGATACAACACTAATGAACACTAATGAAAGTCAGGCAGCGGTTTTATAAACACTCACATCATCATCATGTTTAAGTGAAACTTTTAGACAGAAGAAGATCAATCTGACAAAAATGAGTATAATGAAAATTAGTATTTTCAAATCAGTAACACGAAAAAATTATTTCAATTACAATAATCGTTGCATTAATAGATATTAGTTGCATTAATCATTGGTTTAAAGGAATAGTTAATACGCAGTGGATCAGAGGATCACTACCATCGCTTTCACAACAGAGCTGGAGTCAGGACGCTATTAGCTTAGCTTAGCATAAAGACTGGAAGCAGTGGCTACCAGCTAGCGGAGTCAGGAGGCGATTAGCTTGGCTTAGCATAAAGACTGGAAGCAGTGGCTACCAGCTAGCGGAGTCAGGAGGCGATTAGCTTGGCTTAGCATAGCATAAAGACTGGAAGCAGTGGCTACCAGCTAGCGGAGTCAGGAGGCGATTAGCTTAGCTTAGCATAAAGACTGGAAGCAGAGGCTACCAACTAGTGGAGTCAGGAGGCGATGAGCTTAGCTTAGCATAAAGACTGGAAGCAGTGGCTACCAGCTAGCAGAGTCAGGATGCTATTAGCTTAGCTTAGCATAAAGAATGGAAGCAGTGGCTACCAGCTAGCGGAGTCAGGAGGCGATTATCTTAGCTTAGCTTAGCATAAAGACTAGAAGCAGAGGCTACCAACTAGTGGAGTCAGGAGGCGATGAGCTTAGCTTAGCATAAAGACTGGAAGCAGTGGCTACCAGCTAGCAGAGTCAGGATGCTATTAGCTTAGCTTAGCATAAAGACTAGAAGCAGTGGCTACCAGCTTACCTAGCTTTCTTTTTTAAATTGTTTATCTATTCTTTACATTTTTGATTAGGAAAAATGAAATTCTTTTCATCACGTAATTAATTAATTGTTGTTTTTGACGTTGTTTCCTGCAGCTCATTATGTGCTTGGTGACGTTCAGCTGTTAGAAAGTGTCTTTTTTACACCACCTCCCTAAACATCCACAGATGTTCTTTCACTGGAGGAAATATTACGACCACAATGTGTTCTCGCGGCGTAAAAAAAAAACCTGACTTCAGGCCCTTCTGTGGGTTTGGAAGTTGAGAAGCTCCAATTTGGAGAGTGAAAAAACATGAAAAAGCAGCCGCAGGTCTCAGCAATAAGCTTTCATCCAGTACTCACATAAGTGCCTGGACGTGGGTTTTTAATGCCACCAGAACTCATTAGTGGTCATGATATTTCCCTTCGTACCCTTCAGCCGTTGTTCATCTCGTCACTGGATGCTTCCATCGAGAAACACAGACAGCTTTCTGGCCCAAACTGCTTCCATTAATCACAACGTTGGCTGCTCCGTGTTTGTTGAGAACTGTCACGTGTACGATGTCGGTCTGAGTGTTGAAAGGCTGCTGACGTCTGGCAGCTGACCGTCTTTCATCACGGCGGGTTTAGACAGAAGCTTCACACTCACCCAACATTACGAACAGAGAGGTTTTCATTTCTCTTCATGTCAGTCTGTTGATTTTCAGCTGTTTAATAATCTAATAAAGTGTCAACATGCAAGGTTGAAGGTGGCATGTTGAATTAAATCTGACAAAATACTTTATATTTTATGTTTTGTGACTTTATTTGACTTGATTTTCATAATCCTTATTTCTTTTTTATTCACTGATTAATGGTTTGTAATGGTTATAAAATGAAGGTGACACCTTCATATTGCAGTTCAAACAGTTCAAAACCCCAAAAATATTTAATTTCTAATGAAATAAAACTCACATATTAGAACGTGTTTGGCTTTTTTTTCATTAATTAAATGAACATAAAGCAAGTTGCTTCGGGACAGTTGTTGCTGTAGTGATCCTCGTGTAAATCTCTGTCTTTCCCTCTCTCTGATTGGCCAGGATGAGGGGGTGGTCATGGGAACAGTGTGGGGAGACGGGCGTGGTCCTCCTGGGCTTCCTGACACTGGCCATGTCTGTGGGGAACCTGTCCAGCAGGGGCCTGCAGGTAAACAACACACAACAAAACAACTGCTTCTGCCTTAAACTGTGTTTCTGTGTGTGATTGATTTACTTTCCTCTTCCTACCTCCATCTATCTTCTCCTGCATCTCTCTCTCTCTCTTACACTCTCTGTCTGGTATTTCCAGTGTGTCTTGTCCTCTCTTTGTCTGAATGAAGGGATGCATCCTTCAGTCTGAATTAATGCTGCTCCAGCACATCAGGAATCTGTGAAATGCTGACTGTCCCAGTAGAAAACAGTGTTGATGCTCGTTTACTGTGGTTCTGTTTGCCACTACTGCTACTGTTGTTTCTGTCGGCCCAAACATAGTTGAGTTTAGGTGAACTCTGTATGTGTGTGTGTGTGTGTGTGTGTGTGTGCAGGAGGAGGGCGTGGCCTCCAACAGTCTGGAGGAGGAGCTGGAGGTGACCACATACTGGTGGGGGGAGTGGGCCAAGTGGACGGCCTGCACCCGCACCTGTGGAGGGGGAGTGATGGCGCAGGAGAGACACTGCCTCAAACAGAGGTCAGTCACACACACACACACACACACACACACACATCTCATGTTTCATTATGTCTTTGGTTTTAAAATATGCAGTTTTTTTCTTTGAATGTTCGTTTTCTGTCCAAAGAAAGAAAGTTTCTGGTGGGAAGGACAACATGACCTGTACAGGAACTGCTAAGAAATACCACCTCTGCAACACCAAAGTGAGTCACATGCTTCCTGATGATTTCTCATCTCTTTATCATCACTTCTTGGTTAAAACAAGCACAGTCCTTCTGACGGGCTGACCGTACCATGTTTGTGTTGTGCAGGAGTGCCCTGCCGCTGGGAGGAGCTTCAGAGAGGAGCAGTGCTGGTCCTTCAACTCCCAGCTTTACAACGGGAGGAGCTATCAGTGGAAACCTCTGTATCCTGGTATAATATCACAATATCACCCATAAAACCTTATTTTTATCCCAATATATGCTCCAGAAGTGACTGAGCTGCTCATCTTCAACATGCCTTCACATCAGTCGGCTATAATCTATATGATAACAACGCTGCATGAGCTGTCAGTGTGTAATGTGTGTGTGTGTGTGTAGTGTTGAGGAGTTGGTAGAGAGCAGACACAGAGCTAACAGAGACACAAACACGACTCTACATGATGATGATGTTAGTTATGAGTGACCGTGACCTCTGACCTGTGACCTGTACTGTGCTGCACATCTCCAGACGACTACGTTCACATCTCCAGTAACCCCTGTGACCTCCACTGCACCACGACCGACGGCCAGAGGCAGCTGATGGTGACGGCGCGAGACGGCACCTCCTGCAAGTACAGCAGCTACCGCGGCGTCTGTGTGGACGGTAAGTGTGAGGTGAGTCCAGCTTCTGTTTTTCTTACACAACATGAGCAGCTCCAGTTTTTAGCTGATTTATGACAAACCATCATATCTTTATGAACAAACCTTTAGCACCAATAATAAAACAATGTGTTGACTTGTTGTCTTATTTATTGCTTATGTCATTTTTATTCTCCTGTTTTATTCTTAAATCCTATTTCAATGTTGTAAATGTATTTTTGTCGTCTTGTTTCTTAATCTTAATGCCTTTTATCAGTGTTTTCTCCAACTTCCTTCATTGGCATCGCGTGTCCCGTCTTCTTTCAGTCCACTAACTGTCAGATATAATATGCAACATCCCCATCAGGCTCTATGACAATTATTAATACAGAAAATATTACTCATATGCTTTAAAAACAACACGCTTGTTTGTGTCCAGAATTTGTTTTCCCCATTTTATAACATGTGTTCATGCATAATTTCCATTATTTCAAGTGATATACTATGTTTTTCTTTGTCTTTGCTGCTCAGCCAATCGGATGTGATGGAGTACTCTTCTCCTCCAACATCCTGGATAAATGTGGCGTCTGTCAGGGAGACGGCAGCAGCTGCAGCAGAGTCACCGGAAACTTCCGCCGCGGAGCCACGACTCTCGGTGACTGCCTCAACATGAATAGAAATACACACTTATGACGATGTCAGCCGGCGCTCACCGTTTTCTTGTTTCCCGTTGTTAAGGTTACTCCTTCATCACTCAAATCCCTGAAGGATCATGGGACATCCAGATCATTGAGAGGAAGAAGTCTGCTGACGTTCTAGGTGGACACATGTCCTCTTCTCCTGCTTTTTACAGGAACACATAAGCATTCAAAAAGACAAGTTTACCTGTCTCGCAGCGTTTTTACTTTATTCAAACTGAAGTTTTGTATTTGTCTTGTTCCCCAGCTGTGACCGATCAGGCCGGTAACTTCTTCTTTAACGGGGCCTATAAGGTGGACAGTCCTCAGAACTT
Organism: Pampus argenteus; assembly: GCA_036937835.1. Lineage (NCBI taxonomy): Eukaryota > Metazoa > Chordata > Actinopteri > Scombriformes > Stromateidae > Pampus > Pampus argenteus. The sequence continues at coordinate 24,247,346 of CM072867.1, read as the reverse complement.
CCACGCTGCCGGTACCGTCTTCAAGTACCGCCGACCCATGGACGTGTACGAGACCGGGATCGAGTACATCGTCGCCAAAGGGCCCATTGACCAGGCCATCAATATTCTGGTACACCTGTCCTCCCTCCCTCTGTCCACTCACCTGTTGCCTCTTCATCTTCAGGCTCCATGTGTAATATAAACATTAGGGTAATGGTAAAGAGTTTGAGCGCTCAAACAGACGCTTTACTGACTGTTGAAAGGCTAAACAAATGGAAAGAAATATAAAAGCAATATCAATTTTTTCTTTTAGCGGTTTACAATGTAATAAAATCCAAATATTTGCACGAACTTCCAGAGACATGAATATTCTTTTATATCTGTCTGCACACAGTCTCAGCATGTCTGACTCGGAGGGCTCGTTGGGTTTTTCTTCTTTCTTAATTCTTTTTACACGGTCAATTTATTTTAATTATATAAATTGTCCCGCGTCAAGTTGTTGCTCGCCAGTGAACGTGTACATTCATGAATATCAAACAAAGATATATTTGTGTATTTTTTGGCCTCGGCAGTCTTTGGATTTTAAGGATTTTAAGCTGAAAGCTGCTGCTCTTAACTCTTGAACTTCATAAAGCTGATTAAGACTGCTGACTCATAAAGCGGCAGAAACTGCCAACACTCAATAACAACAGACAAAAGTGAAAACAGAGTCTCGTCAAATATTTCCTGGAAACAAGGTGCTCATGTGTGATTAAAGATGTGATGTTGGAGGAGTGTAGTCCATGCAGCTCATTAGGGACGCCCTAAATCTGTGTATCATTGCCTTTTTAAGAGTGCCTGATAAATGGCTCAGATGTAAATATAATGCTTGTCATGTTTCAGTCTGATTGAGTGCAGGCCTTGTGCTCTGACAGTGGTCATATATCCCGAACAGCGTCCACGTCTGCAGGAACCCTTTCATCATCAAATGAATGATGTCTGGATTTATATCTCGTCATATGGATCAGACTGTCCTGGATGCGTAGTGAGCCAAGACAAATAAAATCGTCTCATCAAGTCAATGTTTTGACATATGAGTGTATTTCTGTTTTATTTTCTGGTTTCCCTTCGTTCATGTGGATTAACCAGCATGACGCAGACACTAATCTATAGAAAGGTAATGACACAAGATGAGTTTTAAGCAGGTATTTATAGTTTAGTACAGACAAAATGTATTCATTCATAAATATAGAGTCCATCTATCCATATGGCTCCAATACAGATGACATTAAATATGAATTTTAATTGAATTTTAATTTAAATACAGTGACTGTAATCACTGCTCCTGTTCATACTGGATGTTAAAAGATCTGCTTTAAATGTGCTTTCAGTGTCAGTGATCCACAGACCTTGTTTTGATCAAAAATCCTCAAGTCTTCCACAGTTATTGTCTTCTTAGTGAAAAATGTCCCTCTTTGTGTCTCAAAGGACGGTGTTTCCTATTCAGCTGCAGGGAAGGATCGTAACAAAAAGAAGGAATTTGGCATTAAATAGACTGTAACTTTAAAAAATACAGGAGGGATGATTACAGCGAGAGAAAACATGTGTCAGTGGTGATTTGGGCACCTGATTGTTGTTTTAGGACAGACTTGAAAAACTGTGAAGCCGCCATGCATGTAAACGCGTTGCCTGAAGGTTATTGGTGGAGTGTTGATTATAACAGACTTTGATTAGTATTGATCCTGGTTTTGTTTTGTTTCTAACCTGATCTCCTCTCGTAACTCAGGTGTGGAACCAGAACGGTCGCACGCCATACATCACCTACGAATACACCGTCCTCCGAGACTCCCTGCCCCCTGTCCCACCTCCTCCTGTCTACACTGGATCAGACACCTCAGCCGCAGAAGTCTCTGTGGAGGTGGGGGGTCTGCTGGCCCCCAACAGCAGCGTTTACGACCAGGAGGCCCCCAAGGCCCAGTTACAGCCAGAAGGTACCGAGGGAAAGAAGGGCCAAGAGACCAACGAGGTGTATGAGGAGTCAGCGGCCATCGGCTGCGACCAGGATGCCGTACCTGCACCAAAATTTACAGGTAGGCACTGCATTACATTACATTACTGTTATTAAATTAACTTAAACTTATCTTTGACGATTTCTCCTCAACAGACATATATGTAATATTAAAACACTGATGAGGAGCTGGTGAGAGTGTGAGAAAAGAAAAGAAACCTAAAGGTAGAAAAAAAACTGAAAAATCTGACGGTGGTTCAGTCGTAGATGAGACAAAATAGGTCAGATTTTTAACCCGATCCTCTCTCTCAGACTATTTTCCTGTGTGTGTGTGTGTGTGTGTGTGTGTATGTGTGTGTGTTGGCCCTTTGGAGCATTGCATTATTCATGCTACAGACACATAAAGAGGATCAGGAGCAGATGAAAAATTCAGATTTTCATGGTGTGTTCGGCTTTTAAAAACGGCTGCATCACAAACATGAGCGGTAATGGCCTTCCTGCGGGCTGTTAGCTCACTCAGCTGACCTCCGGGGCCATTACACCTCCACACGGGGCTGTGAGATGAGATGAGATGAGTTTAGATGGGATGAGATGAGACGAGATGAGATGAGATGAGATGAGTTTAGATGGGATGAGATGAGACGAGACGAGATGAGATGAGATGAGACGTGATGAGATTAGATCAGATGAGACGAGATGAGATGAGACGCGATGAGATGAGATGAGATGAGACGAGACGAGATGAGATGAGACGAGATGAGATGAGACGAGATGAGACGAGATGAGATGAGATGACATGAGATGAGATGTGATGAGATGAGATCATGAGTCATCTTGTACTGTTATCTATCAGAAGGAAACAGCAGCCGTTCAGGAAGCACTGCCCGGCCTGCTCCTGCCGGCGGGCCCCGGGACGCAGGACCAAACTCCCCAAACCTCATCTGGAGGGTCCTGCTGGACGGCCGAATGGGCCCAGATGAGCTGCTGATAAACATCTCAACCAATCAGCTACTGACAGAGGGAGACAGTCTGTTCTCATCAGAGGTGGGACCAGTGGAAGTGGACCTGAGCAGCCTGGAGCGAGACGGTCTAAACCAGACATTAGAGTTCACTCTGGGTCGCAAACGCAATGACAGCGGAGACGCTTCCTACCACAACAAAACAGTGCAGAGTGGTGGGAGGAGCTCCAGCCGCTCCAACAGAACCAGGTAACCCAACCAGAACCAGGTAACCTAACCAGAACCAGGTAACCCAACTAAAAAACAAAGCACATCAAAATGTGTGTTTGTGTGCTTAAATACAGCAGAGTTCTACTGTTCAGTTTCCATCAGAAAAAGTTCAGTGAACTGGACTCTCGTTCCCTCTAAAGACAGCAGCCAGACAAACAGACGGCAAGACAAGCCAGCAAGCAGCCAGAACAGCAGACAGACAGTGAATCAGACAGACAGGTGCAGTCGCCAGAAAGGCAGTAAGGCAGGAAGATAGAAAACAAAGCAAGATAACAGGACAGGAAAGCAGGCAGCAAGAGGAACTTATGGCAGCAGACAGACTGGTAGACAGGTATAAAAACAGCCAGCCACAGCTGCAGACAGACAGCTAGACAGGCAATTAAGTTGTCAGCAGGCAGTAAGACAGGCAGACATGCAGACTTTAGGACAGACATGTAGGCAGACAGATGGAGAGGTAAAGAGACAGACAGGTAGGTATACAGGCTGTAGAGAGACAGACGGGTAGGTATACAGGCTGTGGAGAGACAGACAGGTAGGTATACAGGCTGTAGAGAGACAGACGGGTAGGTATACAGGCTGTAGTGAGACAGACAGGTAGGTATACAGGCTGTAGTGAGACAGACAGGTAGACCTGGCAGGTTTTTGCATTCATCATATTTATAATTCATGTTGACTTTGCTGCTGCGTCCAAACACGGCTTCAGCGGTTCTGCAGCCAGCAGCTATAAAACACTCGGTGACACGCCCTTTCCTCTGAGAGGAAACGAGCCGAGCAGAGGAGTCGGGGGTGGGGGTGGGGGGGCAGCCACACTTACAAACAAATAATTCAAGATATTTGCAAGAAAAGTGAAAAATGTGACGCAAAAGCTGGCGCGTGTTTCCGTCCGACTGGAGTCACCTCTGGGGGAATCAGTCTGGCCTACATGGAGAGATGCCGGCGAGATATAACTCACAGTGATTTTCAAATAACCGTCTGGTGGATGACCAGTGTTATGACAAGAATGTGCACATGACTTTTATGTGATGTGATGAAAAAACAAAATGCATCTGCTGTCACACTCTGGGTGTCCTCACATTTCCTTCATATGTGATCAAATATACACGAAAGTTTGTGCAGTTTGAGCTAAAAGACACAAACACACTTTAAATATTCTGACTGTGAAAAGACCGACGGAGCCAAAACATTTAATCAGACATTTGAACACTAAAACTCACGTGCTATAAATTGTTTATGGTAGTTCATTTTCATGGCAGGCTTATATTTATCACTTTAATGTCTCTCGCATGTCCAATGAGGACAACATCGATCAAAGTCTGATAGGAGCACAGTGTAGAACCAAAAACAGCAGTTAACACGTACGACTTATATCCATGAATCTATTGCCTCAGTGCATGCTGGGAGTGTTTGCAACCCTCACCCTCATATGAATGCTGATCCTGAACTTCATCCAGAAATAACCAAATTAGCTGGATGAGAATTAACCGGATTATATTAGCCTGATAACAGCTTGTTAGCCAGAGTTAATCCACATGGGCGCTGTCATCCACACATTACGTTTCCAACATTCATAATCATACGCAGTTTATTTTAACTCCTGCTGCAGCTGCTGCTCATGTTTTCTTCTTGTGTCACAGGGGGAATCAGAGGCCCTACCAGAAGAACCTGAAGCCGAGTGCTGCTGACATGTACCGCTGGAAACTTTCCTCTCAGGAGCCCTGCAGCATGACCTGCTCTATCGGTACAAAAAGTTACCTTATGACGTCTAATCATTCAAAACTCTGCAACATAGCATCAAAAATCAAACTGCTGCAGGAGTTACTGTAGCTGTTTGTCTCTTCCTCTTGTTCCAGGAGTGTCCAAGTCCTTCGTCTCATGTGTTCGTTACGACGGCTTCGAGGTGCACGACATGTACTGTGATGCTCTGACCAGACCGGAGCCGGTTCATGACTTCTGTATCGGGAGAGAATGTCAGCCCAGGTACCATCCTCAGCAAAACCTACGGAGCAAATCATTCAAATACATCAATTTACAACCTTGTTGCTGCTGGGAGTTTCATGTAACCAAACACACACCTGATGAGTGTCTATTGTGGCCCTAATGTCTGCAAATTTAAATGATGTCTGCAAATTTAAATGATGCACTATTTGGTTCACAGATTTGTATTTGGATCTGATCTGTTTCAGATGGGAGGCGAGCAGCTGGAGCGAGTGCTCCAGGACCTGCGGGGAGGGTTTCCAGTTTCGCCAGGTGCGCTGTTGGAAGATGCTTTCACCTGGCCTGGACAGCTCGGTCTACAGCGACCTCTGCACCATGACCGACCTGGAGAGACCGATGGAGAGACGAGCCTGCAAGAGCCCCGCCTGCGGCCCGCAGTGGGAGGTGGCCGAGTGGACTGAGGTAGTCGAACTGAATTTTTTCCTATTTTGTTACTCAAGAAAATACATTTTAGTACTTTTTTCCACTAGTTGCCCTCCTTTGATTTTTGTTCCTGGTTTTTAATCCTTATTTTTGGAGTTTTGTTCTGTTCATTTCTTTTTCAAAGCAACACTTTTAAATGACCTTCCCATAATTCAGAGGGACGTATTTTTCTCTCCTGCATTTGTCAGCCTCTGGTTGAGCAGCTGTGGCTGCAGTCTTGTGGTCTGATTGTGGTCACTGATGGATTCTCCAGAGAAACTTACCAGACACCAAAAAACCTAGATGTGATTGGGCCAATAGGGTCTGAAAACCACCATAGAAACATTATTTTGATGTTAGAAACTCACTGAAACAGCGATTAATTCACACTAAATCATTTGTTCCCAGTGGAATTTTAATGCTTATTAGTTGTGTGTATGTTATGTCTCTGTGTGCGTCTCTCCTCGCTCTAGTGTCCTGCTAAATGTGGCCGCAGAGCGCAGGTGACCCGCGATGTCCGCTGTTCTGATGAAACCAGACCATGTGACCCGATGACCAAACCACTGAGTATCAAAAACTGCACCGGTCCGCCCTGCGAGCGCCACTGGACCGTGTCCGAGTGGGGGCCTGTGAGTGTGTCTTTACTCTGTCGCATATTGTATCTCAGTGGTTCCCAACCTAGGGCTCCGACTATAAGGGGTCGCCAGTTTAATCTAAGAGGACGAGTTGGAACAATAGAACAAAAACGATATTTCTGACACACTTTTTCTCCACTTTCTGCTTTATTTACAGTGAATTACTGCACTTCTATCTCTCGAAGCCTCGTAAAAGTATTCACATAAAACAAAATTAATCCTCTTTCATTTAACTGGTAGACATCGGATCGTGTGGGTAGACTTTGTTTTGTCACAAGCCAAAAAAGTTGGGAACCACCGCTTAAGGTTTTTTCCTCCATCTGATATTTGTGAGACTAATAGCTTCTTTAATATCCTTGTTTTTGATGTTCCATTAAAACACAGAGTTTGGAAAATATCAGGCAGTGAAGTTTTCTGTAAATATAATTGCAGTAACTCCATGCAGTGTTATAGAAATATTAATAAAAGTTACTGAATGTGACATGATGTCTTTGTATCTGTGGTGATATGTTGGATTAGATTTAATATGATGTGACCTGATCTGACCTTTTGTTCTCTGAGCTCTGTGACAGAAGACATTAATGAGAACAGAGATGCTGCTTTTTCATATGAATCATCCATTCTGACCTTTGACCCTTGGCGCTGCAGTGCTCAGGCTCGTGCGGCCAGGGGAAGACGGTGCGTCATGTGTACTGTAAGGCCCCCGAGGGACGCGTGGTCCCTGAGAACCAGTGCTCTGCGGAGGACAAGCCGCTGGCCATCCACCCCTGCGGGGAGAGAGACTGCGCGCCACACTGGCTGAGCCAGGACTGGGAGAGGGTGAGGCCTCGTCACATGACCGCGTTTATATTTTAACATATATTTTATATTTTCTTTGGTTCCAGCTTCTCCAATGTGAAGATTTGCTGCTTCTTTTGGTTCTGGACAATAAAAAACAACAATATGAGACAGTTTTTCTGGGAAGCTGTGATGTTTATACACAGAAAATGATCAATTACTTGAAAATATTGAACAAAATAATCGTTAGTTTCAGCCCTCTTAATGATATTAATGTATATCATTAAAAAAAGTCTAATTTCTGTTAATAAATCAGACTGTTGGGCTGCAGTTGGGCTGCCAACTTAAATCTGATGATGATTCAGTGAATCCGGCTTTCAGAGTCGGTTCGTGTGAATCATCAGACGGTTTGTTTCTTCGTCTTCGTTCCTGCTGTGTCATCGTCTGCAGACGGTGAAGTTTTAGGCTACAGATTTATTTAACCTGTTGTGTTTCATCTCAGTTTGCTCTGAAAATCAGTCTCTACCACATCATTGAACACTTCATCTTCTTTTAATCGTGTGACATTTTCATTATGACTTTTACTAGAGATGCAGCTGAGAATGGGAACAGTTTCCATATTGATTCAAGTGTTTGTGGGAATGTAAAATCCCATAACAAGAGTACAAAATGCTCTATAACAGATGAACATATGAAACCATTAAGTGTGTGTTCCTGTGCTCCAGTGTAACACCACCTGTGGTCGTGGCGTGAAGCGGAGGATCGTCCTGTGTGTCGGCATCAGCAGCGGAAAGTTCCAGATCTTTGATGAAGAGGCGTGTGGCGGCGCTGAGAAGCCGGAGGATGAAAACACCTGCTTCGAGAGGCCGTGTTTCAAATGGTACACGACACCCTGGTCTGAGGTGAGCGCACACTTTACCTACAGGTGGAGCTGCTTAAATACAACCGAGGATGTTGAGAGTTTGTGTGTTTCTGTGTCCTCAGTGCACAAAGACGTGTGGTGTGGGTGTGAGGATGAGGGACGTGAAGTGTTACCAGGGCAGGGAGCTGGTCCGAGGCTGCGACCCTCTCACCAAACCGGTGGCCAAGCAGACGTGCACCCTGCAGCCCTGCCCCACTGAGCCTCCAGGTAACACACTGTGATATTTAAAGGACAAGGCTGGTTTTACTCAACAAACTCCTTGATGCAACTAAAACCAGCAATGTCACACTTCTCTACTGTCCGCTTCGAGTCCCTTCAGGTTCCTGCTTTAAACACGTAAATCTTTAAAAACAGCTCACAAACATACGGTTCACTTTTTAACAAAAGGCTCAATCATGTCTTAACAGCTCGGTACTTTTAGTTTTTAGCCAACATTAAATGTTTGTTATGTTTGTTGGGGACTATTTTCAGCAGCGGATTAATCCACATTTGTTGCTCTTCGTATTTGAGTTTGTCTGCTTCCTCAGACTCGTCTTCATTTATTCTTTGATCAGACAGTTTGTGATTTGATTATATATTGTTACTGGGGATGTTTTCCATTAATATAGGCAGGATTTATATTATCTCAGCTTTTGTGTGGTGAACCTCCCACCATGACTTTGACTCTGCCTGTGTCCCAGATGAGAGCTGTCAGGACGGTCCCTCCACCAACTGCTTGCTGGCGCTGAAGGTCAACCTGTGCAGCCACTGGTACTACAGCAAGGCCTGCTGCCGCTCCTGCCGCGCCGTACGACCCCCCAGCTCCTAGTCCGGGTCGCTCCAGCACGAGGAAACAAAAGGGTTAAAAAGGCTTCTGCAGTTACTGTGAATCATGAGAGGAAGCTGAATATAACCTGAAGACTAATTCAATCTGGCCTTTCTGATATCAGACAGAAACACTTATAAAATAAATGACACGTTTGTTACTGTTCTTTCTTTTTTAATTGATTTTCTTTTGCAGTGACGTATTTCCTTCGACCTCAGACGACACTAAAACGTCCCTCAACAGATTCTCCATTAATGGTGAAGCTTCAACGTTCCTGCACAGACACACGAGTATCTTCAGTTGTCAGAGTTCGGCTTGTTTAGACGCTGCGAGCAGCAAACACTACGTTTAATTCACCTCCTTTGTGTTTTGGGGGAGGCTCTAAAAAACTAAATTAGTTAAACTACCTGCATGCCAAGAAACAGTCGTCACTTTGCTGCTTCCAGCTGTGTCTTAAACACACCAGTCGCTGGTTTCTGTAGCAGCAGAGACCCTGATCAGGTGATCTCCAGGTTTCATGTACATCACATGACCGGGATGCTGAGACTGAAGCGATGCCGCCTCATTCAGAGACGTAACGACTTAAAAAAAACAAAAAATAAAAATTCAGAAAAAAGTCCAGAAGTTTAAAGAAAAGGAAAATGACCCCACAGCTGCTCCTTCGAACCATCATCCATCATAACATCTTTAACCTAAACAACAACCTCCTCTTCCTCCTACTCCTCATCATGATTCTGATTATCATTATATCTCAACCATAAACCCCGTCGTTATCACTTATTATTGATTATTGATCAGTTGGGAGTTTCAGTTCCTCGAACAGCATGACTCCCATCATCAGTTAACATTTATCGCTGCAATAAAATGATCTATTAAATTATTTCTCAACTGAATATACTGCATGACTAGAATATTTAATACAGATACTGTTTATGGAATATTATTTAATTGTGTTTCACGTCCCAACATGTTTATATTTCCATTCCATCGCCTGCTGCCGTTCGGCGCTGTGCCGGCACGCCTGCAGGATATGGAAGCATATTTATTAGTCATAGCACATTTTCATTTATCGTGACGCTCCTGATGCCAGCCGGTGGTTATTCACCGGGTCAACTCATGCCAGTTCTGGTCTGTGTGTGACGGAGGAGGACAGAGACACAGACAGAAAGATTCCTGACACTTGAAGTATGGCTGAAATGTATTCAGACGTGTACGTGTATGTCTCATTTTTAACTTTGGTGTACTGTGTTTTTATATAACTGATACCTCTTTGTACAAAAGTAAGTATGGAGATTGTGTACTGTTGATAATAAACTGAATCTTAATGGTACTGACTTGTATTTCAATTAAAGAACAGTTCAGATGAACAAACTGACCTGTCGCTTGTTTGTTTTTTATATTCATACAGTATGAATTATATTTTATATAAAGCCTCAATGATTAGTTGATGGAAAGGACATTAATACTTTGATAAAATTGTCATTATTAAAACAAAAATCTGGTTCCAGCTTCTGTTTTTCACCGTCATGTATGACAATGACTTGAATACCTGAAGGACACATCAAGCAGATTGATCACAATGTGCTATAACAATTAATATAGAGAATAATTGGCAGATGAATGGATAAGCTGGACTTTGTAATCATTCATGACGCAGTGACTTGTTGACGTAAGTTGTGATGATTTGAAAGACGTTGAGATGCCAGAAGACGATAAAACATCCAGCATGTCTGTTCATGTGAACGTGTGACAGATGTGTCTGAGAGAAGTTGAATAAAATGAGAAAAACTCCTGCACGCGTCTTATTTACTGCTGGAAGATTTATTAGTTTACTCGAAAAAAAAAGCAAAACTTTCTGAAGAGCCAAAAGAAAAGATGTTTTTCTCTAATTCCACTTGAATCATGTTTGTATGTCTCTCCTCTCATCTGCTGCCATGTTTCAATCATACACGGTCTAATAAAGGCAGCAAATCTCCAGACTGTAGCTGCTGAAGGAAGAAGGGAGACGAATGCTTTCCTGAGTCCTGGTTGAGGGATTCAAACTGACAACCTTCTTAAAAAAAAAAAAACATTTTAAAGGACAACGTCAACAAATCTCATGAAAAGACCAAAAACCAACAATGAACTGATCTACTAACAAGGATTGTGAGTGTATTCAAAGCCTGATAAACGCCTTAGAACTCATGTATGTATAAGACATGTATAAAGACACACACACACACACACACACACACACACACACCTCCCTGATGCTGCTTCTAACAGAAACACATCTGATTTAATAAGAGTGAAATCAGGATGAACTCTCTGTCCTGCTGTTTTTGAACGCATCACACAGACACACAACAGTTTTGCATCATTTTTATTAACACTGTCAGAGCAGCGACAGACGTTGGTTCGACTCCCCCTGTTGGTCGGTGTGAGAGAGTCAAACCTCAGATAACAGGAACACAGACACTGAACGCTCACTGAATAATGAAAGCGGTTCATTCGTCCTCAGGAGCAAAATAAAGTGTAACTCAAAGCACCAAAACACCTGATTATGATTCATGTCTGATTGCTTTATTGATCAATGGATGGAGGTTTCTATTGAAACATGCAAACTGTATCTCCAACTATGGCTGTAAGACAAAACTCTGCATATTCTCTATAACCTGAAACGTTGAATCACTGCCTGGGAGGCAAAGTTCAGGGTAAAAAACCTGCCTATTGTAACTAATGGCATTCATCAGTATCTTATAAAAGCAAAGGAAGTGTAAACTGGACATATTACAACACAAACATGCAGTGTGTGTGTAGACAAACTGTAGTTTGTTTTGTTTATTAATGTGTGTTAATACTTTTGACTGAAATAAAACCATCAACACACTGGAGAAGTAGATGAATATAAATAAACATGAACATAATATTTTCAATCATCAGTGCAAAAATGAAGATTAATTCACCTGCAAAATAAGTTTGAATGGTGATTACATGAATGTGTAATGAATGAATATCTCACAGCATGACTGGCCTCAGACCTTATCCGGACAAATGAGAGCATGAATGTCAACATGAAATATGGAGTTTTAGAGCTTTGCAGGTTCTGATTCACTCACCTGAGGTTTAACACACGTTCTTGAAAAACACAAAGAGACAAACACACACACACACACACACACACACACACTCATCTTCTGGACCTACCAGAGTAAACATGCTGTTTAATCAGACGACACATATTAGACCGTGTATTTCACCTCCAGCATCCCTCTACACTACAACGACATCATCAGGGTCCTCGGATGCTTCAGAAAAGCCCTTTAAAATATCTTCTGCACCTCGTTGCTCTGAAGATGAACATGAATTCACGACTGACTCTGAATCATCATTAAATATATAAACGATATGTAAACGAGTCGGTGCTGACGAATCTACACACGTGAACACGAACACGGTGAGATAGAAACTCTGTGTATCACCTCTAATTTAGCTTTAATATCAAACATTAGGTATCATCACTTTAATTCTTAATATTTCGGTCTTAATATGACATTTTCTCATCTGCTATTGAAATTTACAGGATTAAAAGTTCACTTGTTATTTATTAAAGTTGGATTCTTGAACTCAAGACATCAAAAAATGTAATTTTTTAAAATCATATTAAGAATATAAGAATAATATGAATAATTTTGACGTCAAATTTTTTTATTTTTAAATTGTTTTTAATATCGTGGAAACTTTATAACTTTTTTTAATGTTAATTTAATTATTGTTAAAAGCAGCAGCGTTTTAAAATTGTAATTAAAAGTCTTGATATTGTAGATAGAATATGTGTTTGACGTCAACAAGTTAACAGAAAACTCAGATGTGGGAAAAAGAAACTAATGTGTAGGCACACAATATTATTTATTATTAATATTATTATCATCTGTGCACTTGAATAATTAGTATGAATGTATCTGTAATTTATTCTGTGTGTGTTTCTTTCTTTTAATTAAATAAATAATGGTGAATTTTAATTTTTGTACAGTTGTTGCTACACAAACACTAAATACACTAATTCTGTCCACTTGTTTGTTTTTCCACATAATAAATAATATAGTAATTATACTGTAGGATACATATAAACTGTATATTCAGTACCACATCAGAGTTTTGGTCTGTTGGAGATGAATTTCTAATATAAACAAAAAAAATTTGATTTACTGTTGATTCCAATGATTTGGAGCTTAAAGTAAAACGCTGATGTTGTTATATATTTTTAGGAAATGAAAACATCAAAACCAACAATGTATGATCCCAAACAAACAAACAGGGGACTATTTTCAACAGCGGATGAATCCACATTTGGTGCACCAGTGACTATGCAGGACGATGTGTGTGTGTGTGTGTGTGTGTGTGTGTGTGTGTGTGTGACTGAGTCTAAATAAACTATAGTGTGTGTTCAAATCAAGTTATATCAAGGATGATTTACACAAAAGTAAATAAGTAAATTGTTAGTAATTGTTGGTTTTGTTGTTTTTATGGAAAGATATCAAATATCAGCAGAAGAGTTACTAATAACAACTTCCTGTTTGTCACGTAAACGTCAGGTGATCTGTATCTTATGTGGTGCATTCAAGTGCCAAAAAAAATCAGAGTCTGTGTCAGATTTACTGTTGAGCCTCCTGAATGTGGCTTGTTCATCTTTCCATACAGATATACGGCTACTCAGGTTTGACACACGAAGGTGAATTCTGCTAGCGACCTAACTAGCTAATGAGCCAATAAGATAATAATCTAGCCTATACGTAAGATCTGGTGAAACTTAGTTCATTCAAGTCTTCAGAAACATTTTATACAGAAATGCTGTTTGCAGTTGTTTCAGGGCTGCAGACCTCCAACATGGCCGCCCGGCGTGTTGTCGAGTATTTTATGAAATATTAATGCTGCACGATACTCCTGTAACAGATTCATTTAGTGTTTGTAGACAGCACCAAGCCAGCAGGGCGGCGCCACCTCCGCCCCGCCTGCTCCTACACGTCGGTGCTGACGCTGTGGGTGACCACCTCCCTCATGGTGACGGAGCGGATGAGGTTGAGCTTCTGGTAGAAGCTGGCCAGGTCCATGGGCAGCTCCAGGTCCTGGTGCTGCACAGTCCTGTAGCTGATCCTGCGGCCGCCGTTGCACAACCTCTCCGGGTGCTGCAGGTAGAAGGGCAGCGAGCAACGGGCGCACGACGGGCAGAAGGTGTGCGAGCGCTGGCACCTGCGTGGTGGTGGTGTAGGTGAGAAGCTAGCGGACCCATTGGTCTCGGTGAGGAAGGTGGGCGTGTAGGTCTCAGGCTCGTCGCTGTAATGCTCCGGACTCGGGGGTGTCGGAGGAGCTGACAGAGCCAAGGGACGGGATGGCGACATGCTGGCGAGCTCTGGTTCCTCCTCTTCCCCCTTCTCAGACTCCTCCCTCTTACAGCAGTAATACTGAAGGAGCAAACACAGGAAGAAGGAGCTGAAGCTCAGGTTCTTTGTCAAAACTTCGGTAAAAGTATCGTGTGGAGTTTTTTGTAAACTCAGGTCAATTTCAAACCTGTCCGATCCAGCGGAAGAACTCGTGAACTGGTGTTCAAAAATGAAAGCAAACCAAAGTTTGTCGTAAAAAAGACACAAAAGATGCGTCTGAGGCCGAGTGAACGCAAACATCGCAAGAAGCTGCAACAGCGTTAGTCAACCGCTCAGGATTCATCTGTGAGTACGATCGCTGTTTTCAGACATACAAGTTCTCCGAATTAAATTACCAAATATGTGCGTTTTTTAATCTGGCGCCCCCTATCGACACTAATCAGTAGGACAACCGTCACACATCATCATTATTGGTCTTTTTTTTAATATAGATATAAATTCATTAATATTTGTGGATGATTTTTAGAAGCTGAAACTTTTTTCTGTTAAATATGTAAAATAGTGAAAAGATAATCATACCTGCAACCTACATAAACACAGTACAGCGACGATGGTCAGTAAGATGACGGTAGCCAATATTCCACCTGCGATGACCACTGTCCCGGCTGACATTCGAAATCCTCTCCATCAACAGCCTGGAAAGGAGGAGGAGAACGACAGAAGAGGAAAAAACAGGAGGAAGAGAAGGAGGTGAAAGGAACAGAACAGAGTGTAGAAGGAAAAGGGAGAAAAAGAAAGAAACAAAAGGGGAAAGAGTAAGAAATTAAAGATAAGAGGTGAAAAGATAAGATTAGAGAAAGAGCAGTGAGTGGAAGAAGAGAGTAGAGAAAAAGGGACGAGATAAAGGTGAATTAGAGGAGGTCAGAAGACAGTCTGAAATGTTTAAACTGGTTTCTGTTGCAGAAATGATGATGATCACTTCCTGTCGCTCTGATGATGATGAATCTGACGGATGCTGGAAACACATCGTTACGGATCTCTGCATTAGATTTGACCCTGAACTGAACCTTTCCTTTAAGACCGTTTACCACCCACAACAATGTCCACCAATCAAATCATTCAGCCTGTTAACAACATTACAAGTTACCAGCAGAGATCTGACAGATTATAAACAGAAAATAAATCACTTTATTAGGAGGTATATAATAGCTCATTTTCCAGTTGTACCTTTACATATAAATGAACACCTGTTGCATTCAAGCCAAACAAGTTCACATGATGCTGATTAAGCCAATCAGCAACAGATAAATCTTCCACCACCTGAAACAGTTAACGTAGATAAAATGATCACTAGATGTGGGATAAAGTTACTACTTCCTTAAACATGATGTATGAAGGATATTTCAATTAAAATACTCGTGTCAATTTGTGTCCATGTTCCAGAAATATTATGCATTTTATTAATTACTTTCCCTTCGTGTTATATGCAATAAATCTGGTACCAAATCAGATTAAGTGTGAATTAGCAAATGGAAAGATTCATTAAAATACTGAAGGGACAGATGGAGACTGAATAACTTCCCCCAGCAGGCTCCTGGACTACTGAGCTCAATTAGACGAGTCAGATATTCTCCTGACGAGTGAAATCACTCATCCCTGATGTTACATTATGAATTTCAATTATGAATTTCTAATATCCAGCTTGCCTTCATGTTTTTGGTTTTGGTTTCTGGTTCTCTCTCCTTCCTGTGTGGGTGTGACAAGACTCAAATACACGACCGACATACGTCCAACACCCCAAAAAATAGCCGAGGGTGATGAAAAAACTCTTCTGTAAAATCTGGGCTGATTTTCACACCTGCTGCCTGATATTCCTCCAACACTTGTCCTAATATTAATATCTTAATGAATCCATTTGAGTCTCCAAACCGTATCTGTATGGTTTGATACAACCGTGGGGTCAGCAGGATAATAATATATCCTTTGTGATATTGGTGAACTTGTCCTTTAAAGACATATTTGTGTAGTAGTTCTGCCGTACACAGAACAACTCTCCAGAGACTGAAAACATGATCACTATTATTAGTCTCTGGAGCCGTTTCTAAACACACTAACGTGACCAAACTCTTCATGATGACAGAACATGTCACCATATTACATGTAAGCTGATCAAATCATTTATTGACCATACGAAATATATGTAATGATATAGTAACCTCCTTGATTGGCTCCATGTTTAGAGTTTTAGCTTCTTTTAGCTCTTAGTTTTGGTTTTACGGCACGTTAACTGTAAAGTGTTGCTGCTTACAGTCTCATCCAACACCTTATCTGGAACAAAATGAGACCTTCTCACCAACATCGGCGTCGGACCGACATCTACTGGAAAGGCCTGAAACCAGAAGACCTGAGGCTGGTAAAGCAGCAGATGAATGAGTCAAGTGTCCACATACTTGTGGCCATGTAGTGTATCAATATTTTAACACGTGGCCACTCCTGAGCTGCTCTCCTCATCAGCACCCCGAGGATCAACTCATCAACTAGCTAATGCATGGGGTTTCCATAGCGACAGTGCCCTTGACAACAGCATCCCTGGGGCCAAAGAGTCATTTACACCCACGCAGCCATCCAGCCTCACACACACACACACACACACATCACTGGACAGACACACACTCAAAAGGTCAGCGTCCTAATTCATCCGTCCAGCTTCGTCCACCTTTTGTGTCCAACATGAGTCTCAGAAATGTAAAAAAAAAAAAAACATCTAATAGATGTTGAGAAAAGTTAAAATAAGGGAACAAATCTGTCGATGAAATATGATTAGTTGAACTTGTTTCTAGAGAACAAATACACAAATGTCCTCATAATGAATCCAGTCATATCTGATTATTTACTCATTCATGCAGCTTACATAATGCAGCATGGAAGCAGCTGATTGGCTCATTAGTTCAGGCTCATTACATGATTGAGTAAAAGTAGTTTTTGTTCCATTTTACGCAGATATTGACGCACGTATGCGTAAATATTTAAATCCACTTCATTAAAATAAAATAAAAATGAAAGTAAGTCAAGACTTTAGTTTTATTTTGATATTAATAAACACCACTCTATGATTTACTGTTTAACCCTCCGTATATAAAGCAGAGCTGGTGACGTTCATTCAAGCAGCGTCTTAAACAACCTTTTCTGGCACTTCGTCCAGTTTCACCCTCAGTGGACCACAGCGACCACAGACACGTCCGTATACACAGCTGAGTCTTACCCATCACATCAGTGTTTGGTCCCATCGCGGCACCTCCAGCTCCGGGCGCCCCGGTTTGCGGTGACGGGTAGGAGGGTCTACTTTCCGCTAGAAGAGGTGGATTGTTACATCCACAAAAGTCCGGAGCAGAGATCCGTCTCAGTGCGCCAAAGACAGAAGAAAGACAACTTTTGTCTTCGCATCTCTTCTGTAATTTCACACACTGCGCCTCCTCCACAGATGAAGAGGAGTAAGAGATGTTTAATGATGTTTCTTCATAGTTTCTTGTATTAATGTAACATTATTTAAAGCGCAGGTGTTGCTCCAGGACAGGTTGGAGACTTCATGAAATCCACAGTTATTCCTGACAGATATGATCCTGCTTCTGTCTTCAGATAAGCAGCTCCGGTCCGGGTCCGGTGATCGTTGTTTGGAGGATGTGATCCGGTCTCATCCTGTCTGTGTTGCAGCGTTAATGTGTCCGTGCGTCACAGCAGCGCGCTGCAGAGACGCACCTGGAGGACGCATCCAGGTCACTTCACTGGATTCACCTGCATCAGCTGCATCACCTGACAGGGAGGGAAGAGAAATGAGATCAACTTGTTGACAGTTTTTAACATTTTACCATCAGCTTCTATTTGGTTTTATTATTCACTGCTGTTATTCATGAGGATCTGTTGGTTGTTGATATGACATGATATATGATATGATATATGATATGATATATGATATGATATATGATATGATATATGATATGATATATGATATGATATATGATATATATTATGATATTATATGATATGATATATGATATATATGACATGATACGATGTGATATATGATATGATATGACATGATATATGATATGATATGATATATGATATGATATGACATGACATGACATGACATGACATGACATGACATGATATGACATGACATGACATGACATGACATGACATGACATGACATGATATATGATATGATATGACATGACATGACATGACATGACATGACATGATATATGATATGATATGATATGACATGACATGACATGACATGACATGACATGACATGATATATGATATGATATGACATGACATGACATGATATGATATATGATATGATATGACATGACATGACATGACATGACATGACATGACATGACATGACATGATATGATATGATATGACATGACATGATATATGATATGATATGACATGACATGACATGACATGACATGATATATGATATGATATGATATGACATGACATGACATGACATGACATGACATGATATGATATATGATATGATATGATATATAATATATGATATATATAATATATGATATGATATATGATATATGATATATGATATATGATATGATACGATGTGATATATGATATGATATGACATGATATATGATATGATATGATATATGATATGACATGACATGACATGACATGACATGACATGACATGACATGACATGACATGACATGACATGACATGACATGACATGACATGACATGACATGACATATGATATGATATGACATGACATGACATGACATGACATGACATGACATGACATGATATATGATATGATATGATATGACATGACATGACATGACATGACATGACATGATATGATATGATATGATATGACATGACATGACATGACATGACATGACATGACATGACATGATATGATATGACATGACATGATATATGATATGATATGATATGATATGACATGACATGACATGACATGACATGACATGACATGACATGACATGACATGACATGACATGACATGACATGACATGACATGATATATGATATGATATGATATGATATGATATGACATGACATGACATGACATGACATGACATGACATGATATATGATATGATATGACATGACATGACATGACATGACATGACATGACATGACATGATATGATATATGATATGATATGATATATAATATATGATATATATGATATGATATATGATATATGATATGATATGATATGATATGATATGATATGATATGATATGATATGATATGACATGACATGACATGACATGATATGATATGATATGATATATGATATGACATGACATGACATGACATGACATGACATGACATGACATGACATGACATGACATGATATGACATGACATGACATGACATGACATGACATGACATGACATGATATATGACATGACATGACATGACATGATATATGATATGATATGACATGACATGACATGACATGACATGATATATGATATGATATGACATGACATGACATGACATGACATGATATGATATGACATGACATGACATGATATATGATATGATATGACATGACATGACATGATATATGATATGATATGACATGACATGACATGACATGACATGATATGATATATGATATGATATATAATATATGATATATAATATATGATATATATAATATATGATATATGATATATGATATATGATATGATATGACATGACATGACATGACATGACATGACATGACATGACATGATATGATATGATATATGATATGATATGACATGATATATGATATGATATGACATGACATGATATGATATGATATGATATGATATGACATGACATGACATGACATGACATGATATATGATATGATATGATATGACATGACATGACATGACATGACATGATATATGATATGATATGATATGACATGACATGACATGACATGATATATGATATGATATGACATGACATGACATGACATGACATAACATGACATGATATATGATATGATATGACATGACATGACATGACATGACATGACATGACATGACATGACATGACATGACATGACATGACATGACATGACATGACATGACATGATATGATATGATATATAATATATAATATATATAATATATGATATGATATATGATATATGATATGACATGACATGACATGACATGACATGACATGATATATGATATGACATGACATGACATGACATGACATGATATATGATATGATATGACATGACATGACATGACATGACATGACATGACATGACATGACATGATATGACATGACATGACATGACATGACATGACATGACATGACATGACATGACATGATATATGATATATGATATGATATGACATGACATGACATGACATGACATGACATGACATGACATGATATGATATGATATATGATATGATATGATATATAATATATGATATATATAATATATGATATGATATATGATATATGATATATGATATATGATATATGATATGATATATGATATGATATGACATGATATATGATATGATATGACATGACATGACATGACATGACATGACATGATATGACATGACATGACATGACATGACATGACATGACATGACATGACATGATATGACATGACATGACATGACATGACATGACATGACATGACATGACATGACATGACATGACATGACAAGACATGACATGACATGATATATGACATGACATGACATGACATGACATGACATGATATATGATATGATATGACATGACATGATATATGATATGACATGACATGACATGACATGATATGATATGACATGACATGACATGACATGACATGACATGACATGACATGATATATGATATGATATGATATGACATGACATGACATGACATGACATGATATATGATATGATATGATATGACATGACATGACATGACATGACATGACATGACATGATATGATATGATATATGATATGATATGATATATAATATATGATATATATAATATATGATATGATATATGATATGATATATGATATATGATATGATATGATATGACATGACATGATATGATATGATATATGATATGATATGACATGATATATGATATGATATGACATGACATGACATGACATGACATGACATGACATGACATGACATGACATGACATGACATGACATGACATGACATGATATATAATATATGATATATATAATATATGATATGATATATGATATATGATATGATATGATATGATATGACATGACATGACATGATATGATATGATATGATATGATATATGATATGATATATTATATGATATGACATGACATGACATGACATGACATGATATGATATGATATATGATATGATATGATATATAATATATGATATATATAATATATGATATGATATATGATATATGATATATGATATGATATGACATGATATATGATATGACATGACATGACATGACATGACATGACATGATATGATATATAATATATGATATGATATATGATATGATATAATATGATATATAATATATGATATATGATATATGACACACCTTGTATTATTTTACATTCATAAGCAGCAAATAAAGGTTTATAACATGTTATAATAAGCAAATATAAATGTTTATTAATGTATTTGTCAGCAGCTATAACTCCTGTTGACACCCATAAGTAAAGTTATAATAATACAGAATACAGTATGTCTTCATGAGTTATAATGACAAATACTGTACATTAATAAACACTTATTATATAAATAGTTGTTTGGTAGTCATACTACAAACAGACATCATTCATTTCTAAGTTACTTCCTGTGATTTGGCTGGCAGGAAGAGGCGGAGCTATATGACCTTTCAACTTACTGGGACAAATAGTTTTATGAAGTGGTCATATTAATACCTGCTGAGATCCAATCACAATACAAACCTGACCAAATGTGGTCCGGCCAATCAGATCACAGGCCCCATTTCCTCCTGGTATCAACATGTGATCAGATTCAGAGGCTCTGCGTTCACACTTGGTGTTAACATGTGATCTGATTTAGAGGCTCTGCGTTCACACCTGGTATCAACATGTGATCTGATTCAGAGGCTCTGCATTCACACCTGGTATCAACATGTGATCTGATTCAGAGGCTCTGCGTTCACACCTGGTGTTAACATGTGATCTGATTCAGAGGCTCTGCGTTCACACCTGGTATCAACATGTGATCTGATTCAGAGGCTCTGCGTTCACACCTGGTATCAACATGTGATCTGATTCAGAGGCTCTGCGTTCACACCTGGTGTTAACATGTGATCTGATTTAGAGGCTCTGCGTTCACACCTGGTATCAACATGTGATCTGATTCAGAGGCTCTGCGTTCACACCTGGTATCAACATGTGATCTGATTCAGAGGCTCTGCGTTCACACCTGGTGTTAACATGTGATCTGATTCAGAGGCTCTGCGTTCACACCTGGTGTTAACATGTGATCTGATTTAGAGGCTCTGCGTTCACACCTGGTATCAACATGTGATCTGATTCAGAGGCTCTGCGTTCACACCTGGTGTTAACATGTGATCTGATTCAGAGGCTCTGCGTTCACACCTGGTGTTAACATGTGATCTGATTCAGAGGCTCTGCGTTCACACCTGGTGTTAACATGTGATCTGATTCAGAGGCTCTGCGTTCACACCTGGTATCAACATGTGATCTGATTCAGAGGCTCTGCGTTCACACCTGGTGTTAACATGTGATCTGATTCAGAGGCTCTGCGTTCACACCTGGTGTTAACATGTGATCTGATTCAGAGGCTCTGTGTTCACACCTGGTATCAACATGTGATCTGATTCAGAGGCTCTGCGTTCACACCTGGTGTTAACATGTGATCTGATTCAGAGGCTCTGCGTTCACACCTGGTATCAACATGGGATCTGATTCAGAGGCTCTGCGTTCACACCTGGTGTTAACATGTGATCTGATTCAGAGGCTCTGCGTTCACACCTGGTGTTAACATGTGATCTGATTCAGAGGCTCTGCGTTCACACCTGGTGTTAACATGTGATCTGATTCAGAGGCTCTGCGTTCACACCTGGTATCAACATGTGATCTGATTCAGAGGCTCTGCGTTCACACCTGGTGTTAACATGTGATCTGATTCAGAGGCTCTGCGTTCACACCTGGTGTTAACATGTGATCTGATTCAGAGGCTCTGCGTTCACACCTGGTGTTAACATGTGATCTGATTCAGAGGCTCTGCGTTCACACCTGGTGTTAACATGTGATCTGATTCAGAGGCTCTGCGTTCACACCTGGTGTTAACATGTGATCTGATTCAGAGGCTCTGCGTTCACACCTGGTGTTAACATGTGATCTGATTCAGAGGCTCTGCGTTCACACCTGGTATCAACATGTGATCTGATTCAGAGGCTCTGCGTTCACACCTGGTATCAACATGTGATCTGATTCAGAGGCTCTGTGTTCACACCTGGTGTTAAAACAAACTCGTTTTTTCTTTGTAAATGTGCCCACGCTGAGCAGATCACATTTTAAAACCATGAAACCAAACTAAACCTGGCTGATAAACTTAGAAACAGATCTGAGATCTGATGCAGCCTGAAAGTAAAGAAACAATCACAAACGTGGAGATTGTTTTATACAAGGTTTCCTACAGCTGATAAGAAGAAGCCAGTAAATCAGTGTCGGCTTACAGCTGTGCTCACTCTACCTCTCTCTGTCTACTCTCTCTCTTCCATCGCTCCACTTTGAGAAAAAAAATAAAAAATTTCCAGGAGGCCAAGAAAGAAAATATTTTATTGTGTGAATTATTTAGAGGTTAACTGTATTGTGTAATATTAATGAGTGGAGATGTTGGAGGTCATTGCTCCTCTTTCTTCCTGCTGCTGCCGTGTTTCAACACATCCAGCAGGTCCCAGAGGAAGCTGGAAAAACTGCAAACTTTACTAAAATCATAAAAATCACAAAAACTCGGTGACCTTTTTTTTTTCAATTAAAGCACAAAAGTCTAAATTAACGTTGAGAAAGTCTGAAGACGTCACGTTAGAAAACAGAGAAACATTTTGAAGCATCTGAAGCATCTTTCTAATATAGAAACTGGTTTCAGTGTTAAAGGCTCATATATCATTTTTTATGTTTTATTCAGGTTTATGATCATCATCAGTGGTTAGACAGTAAACGCAACGATAAATCCTACTTTAAGATGCCTTCTATTATCTATCTTCTATTATTGTGACATAAAAATGTGTTTTTTTGCAGCATGATTTTTAAACATGAACTTAAACATTTAATAAATGAATATTCAGACGACGCTGTGATAAAAGACAAACAGCCTTTCAGCTCTTTACTCTCTTCGTAGTCCTCCTCCTCCTCCCGTCCAATGACATCGCTCAATAAGACAAACAGGGTCTCAGTGTAAGTCATCCACTTAGCATTGATTACCACATACCATATAATGGATTAGCTTACTGTGTACACCTGGCAAGGTCAGGTAACAGGTCAGATGTGTCGGAGCCTTCTCAGGAGCTGCTGCTGATTGGACGATCAAACAAACGTAGATGTCATAAATTCTGCAGTAGTTTGTATTTGAGTTAAAACTGAACTTATCTCAGTTAGACCAGAACTTAAACCAGGGGTCAGTTTCAGCAGAACCAGGGTTTCTACTCTGGATTCATGACTCTCTTTGCTTCAAGCAGGCGGGAGTCTCTGTGTCCTCCAGGGTTTGTTTCCAGTTCATAAACTTGACTTGCAGAATCCTTAATGTGACACAACATCGTGATACCAACCGTATGCCATCGGTCTGTATCTCTCACATCCTGACAAGCACCCTGTTCAACACTCTTCCTCTGACTGATTAGAGCGCTTGTTGAACATCATCCAGAACATGAGCGAGCCGCCGGGCCGACAGGATGTTTACTTCTCCCCTCAGGACAACAAGCTGAGACACAGATCCAGATCCACTGTATTTGCTAACTACCAGTCAAAAGTCTGGACACACTTTCTCATTCAGTGATCAATGGGACGTTATGTCCAAACGTGTCTCGCTGTGCTTAGATTGCTTACCGACACACAGAGGAGTGACAGGAAATGATACATGTATGTAGAAATGACCAATATATATGTCATAGGTTTAGAGTCACAGTGGTTTCTTCTATTAAACCAAGACTGAGATGTGCTTAAACATATCAATTCTTT
This sequence comes from Pampus argenteus, assembly GCA_036937835.1. NCBI lineage: Eukaryota > Metazoa > Chordata > Actinopteri > Scombriformes > Stromateidae > Pampus > Pampus argenteus. The sequence goes on along the minus strand of CM072867.1, from coordinate 24,221,983 downwards.
ATCAGAAATGAGCATAGTTGGCACCAAACATCAACCACTTGTACGATGGAAAATGTGCTCTGCAGTTATTTGGTTTTCACACGTTTCTTCCAATAAACAAGGCTGCATTTGAAACAGCCTCAAATTTCTTCTCAAATGTGGCTTTTATGAGGTGTCTGATGTTGCATAATTACAGCTATAACCATTTATTAATGATCAATCAGGGGAAAAACAGAGGCTCAATACGCCTTGATAGACCACTAAACTCTCCAGCTGAAGCGGTTATTGATTTGTGGGGCTGCAGGGCTGAAGTCGTTGAAGCCGGGGAAAACTTTTAAAACTTTCTTCTCTGGTTCTCAGATCTCTGAGAGGAGGCGTCACTTCGATCAGAAAGAAGCTGACGGGCGCATTTAAAGGATACAAACACCAGGACTGCTGTTTATGTATCTTACTGTATGAATAAAATGTACGTAAAGTGTGTTAGTTTGATTCAGATTTTAGATTATTTTCAAGCTGTTTGTGTTTCAGTGGGAATTAAGAAATAAAGTCCATGTTCTCCCTGAACACTGAGGTCAATCATTTATTTGAGAAGGTTGGTTGTTTAAAGTAATAAAGTTAAAGTTTGGTGCAGAACAGCTTTTAAAAGGTTGACCTCAGGAAGCAGCAGCAGCAGCTCTTGATAACTGCAGGCGTCTGGTTTCAACGTCTAAAAGCTTGCTGGGTGTCTCCTCCAGCTGTGTGGACGTCAGAGCAGACGTCCTCCATTGATCTGGCCCGTGAGCTTACAGGTGTCTACTGTTATTATTTCGTCTATTATTTAGTCTACAGATTCCAGTGTGAGAGGTGCCTCGGATCTGGAAGGCGGGGAGGAAGCCTCTGGCACCCGGCAGCTTTATTATCATTTCATCAGCCTGCAGGTTGTCTGTGAAAGGTCAGACTCCTGGACGGCTACCCGCTGTGGTGTGAAGGCCCTCAGTGTTGTGGTGAACTACAAGGCTTAGCTGGATCTCCTTAAAACACAGCGAGTGAGGGAAATGAAGGAAATGTGATGTGAGCCCTCCCTGGCTTTCCCACCAAACCTCAATGTTTATAAAATATATAGAGTTATCCTCATGTTACGACCCGTGATGTCAGGCTGCGGCTCCGAACCCTCTCCCTGCGTCATCGGCCGATCCGAGCACCGGGGGTCGGAGTCTGGATCCATGAAAACGACCCTCTGATCCTGAACACAAACAGGCTCTCACCTTCAGACAAAACAGAGGAAAGAACCCGTCTTCGTCTTGTCTTCAGCCGGCAGAGACGTGAGACTCAGTTCAGTGGTTAAATGTGCAGAATTTAGTCATTTCTCCTTGTAAACGCAACCAGAGAAACATGTAAAGTGTTGGGATAAAAGTCATCTTAGTTTTCTATCTGCAAGACACGAAAAGCACCAAATCCAGATGTCTTTTAAAACCATTTATTTAAGTACAATATTGTAAAATATCTACATTTTTGAATCCTTATGAAGACCTTATGATCATCAAATCCTTTTATTGTGTCAACATCGTTTGTCTTGGCAGTCTCATGCAGACATTTGATAGGTTTAAAACTAATTATGTGCAGTGCAGAACAGGCAATAATATTACTTTAATTTGTGTAAAATCCCATTTATTCTTAAGGGGCTTTTGATATGAATGAGGAAAAACTCCCCAAGAAACATTTAATGGTGAAAAAAATGGAAGAAAACTCTATGGAAGAAAAGAGGAGGGATGCCGGTTCCAGACAGGAAATATCTGTGTGTACAGCAGAGACAGAAGAGAAAAATAACACAAAAACACACAAAATTTTGCTCCAAACAAATAGCAAAATACATTTTGTGGGCTCAATAATATTGTCATGTTATAAACTAAATGATTAAGCAGTTAGTAGAGCAACCATTAGTGACAAAGGAAGAGTTCTCTGTCTAAGACAGTTCATCATATCTCAGCTGGTTACGTCCTCCTCCTTCTCCTCCCCCTCCCCCCCCCTCCTCCCCCTCCTCCTCCTCCTGCAGTGCACACAGGAGAACCTACAGCATTATTAATAATGAAACACAAAGATTTCTATTTGATGGTTTGGTGCTGTCTCTGATGCTCTGACCCCACTTTTAGAAAAAGGCTTTTTCAAAGAATATTTCAGCCCGTCTCCACTGAAGCGCGTGGAGAGCATCTCTGTTTGAGGAGGCTTTTATTGGAGTCTAAGAGCACCTGAAGGCTCTCATCTCTGTGCACCATCTCAGCCTTTTCTGCCCCACTAACACCAAACATTCATATATCAGAGGCTGAGAGGATCGCTTGTTTTACTCAGAAACAAAAACCACCAAATGCATCACCTGTACGGGGATTTGTCTTGTTTCCGTCTGGTGCAGGTGATGTGAAAACACACCCGGATGAGTTGGCAGGTTGCAAGAGGAGGAAGTGAAGGTGAAGCAGCTCAATATTATTAATCTGAAAACTGACTGAAGTATTTTTAAGAGAAAAGAGCAAACATTAATGCCTTAAATCAAAGGGTTCCCAGCCGTGCTCCATGTGGTCTGCCTTACACTGAACTACTCTCTGGAGACTGAAAACATGATCACTCTTATTGACTGTAATTAGCTAATGTGACTGCAATGTTTGAAATTAAGGAACTATAGGAAGATTTCTTAAAAATAAGAATAATATAAAAAATTTAGGTCTATCTATTTGATCTCACTAGATGATATATTCATATGTTGTACTTAAAACTTGGTGGCCTCACGTGGTTGACACTTACCTACAAGTATACAGTATAATACATGTGGCAAGCAAAGTTATTTAATTTCCACCTCTAGAAGGGGAAACTTTGTCACTGACACAATATGAAATATGACACGGCTGGAAAATGGGATGAAGGTTAAAAACATTCACAGCCAGGGTCATGTTGTGATGAGATATGCAGGTCCAGGTGGAAAAAAAAGCACGTGTGTGTGATCACTAACTAACAAACCATACATAAAACTGAAGGCTGCATAAAAATAAAGGTCAAAGACACAACTGCCCGAACTTTATGAGAACATAAGCTGTTTATCAGCAACGCTCTGTTTCACACACACTTACACACATTCACACTGCAGACTAAAATAAAAGATATGGTGTGTTTTTGCTAGTAGTGGCTAATATAGCCTGCAGCTGTTAGAAGAGAAACGATTCAGCCCCAACTGACACTGACTCAAGTGACGTCTGCAGACACTGAAGGCTTTTTACACGCGTGTAATGTTGTGCATTGATGCTATGCTTATTATTATATACTATATTATGGTATTTTAGCTTTAAAATGACTAAGACTATTATATACTGATCAGCAAATTGATTAATCAGGTAATCATTGCAGCTCACAACAGTCGCAGCATGTTTCAGCTCTCGCAGGTCATTGCATCATTTGACTGAAGCAGGTAAAAATCACCACGTGCTTGAATAAATAATCAAACCAGCAACTTCATTTTCTGCCTCCGGTCACCTGGTGAGTCTGACTGGAAGTTTGGAGCAGTCACAAAGTTTAGTTGTACCTTTCTTCCAATGACATCGAGTCTCGGCTCCAAACTGTCATCCTGAATGTATTCTAATAAATGAATGAATATTCATTGGGCCGTATTAGCATATTGTTCAACATATTAGCATAGCCAGTGACATAAACAACAGCGTGAGGGGAGCAGATGAATCAGAGGGCAGATGGGGCCTGAGGGGACAGCAGGTCAGCATTCATTACTCTCCTGAAGTGGACGAGTCACAGAAAACACAGGAGGGCCTGACAGGAAGAGGTGGCAGCAAAGGAGACGAGTCAATGCTGTGAGATGAAAGCAAAGTTCAGGTAATGTTACCGGTGAGTTGGTGGAGCCGAGGAACTACATCTTCATGCTAACTGTATTGAACATAGTGGAGCATTTAGTTCCTGGATTTTAAACATTACAGTCATGTTAGCGTGTTTAGAATAACAGTGATCATGTTTTCAGTCTCCAGAGAGCAGTTCAGTGTACGGCAGACACCACTGAGCACGGCTGGAAATCATTTTATTTAAACCATTAATATTTGCTTTTTCCTCTTAAAAATAAGTCAATTTTACTATTTCAGGCTTATTATTCAAAATAACTGTGTTACATTATTCTTAATGACAATTTTATTTGTAATTTTACAATCAAAGTTGTTTAATTCTACTTATTTTATGGCTTTTCTGTAGTTTGGTGTAGTTCAGGTGTGTTCTCATATCACTTTGACAGGACTAATGGCTCTGAATTGACATTTTAGTTGCTGTGGGGAAGGCACTTGTGATCTTCCACTCAAACACACACACGCAGAGTCAAATGCTGTAATGCTGCCGTGAGATGCCGGGTAAGATGAGGCTCTGAAATGCAAATGTGCTCAAAGATAAAGCCTATGCATTTTTCATTGTGTACATGGCACCTTTTCTCCTCTGATATGACAGCGAGCTCTTATCGTCCTGTCTGCTCAGCGAGGCGTGCGACCAAAGCCGCAAATACAATCCCAGCAACAGATTCAGCTCTGAACTGCAGGAGATTTTCTGTATTTCTGATAAAGAGACTTTGCATTTCAGCAACAAAAGCATGTAATACTCTTTTTACACCAAAATTAGTGCATATATGCAACACAGACTAATTAGGAACAATAGTCGATCTAGACAGCTGAGTCACAGCATCGAATAGGAGAAAAGGAAAATTAGCCGCTGAATTGCTGCTGATCAGATCTGGAGCCAATAAATATCTGTGGTACTGCAGAGTCATTTGACCTGGCGATGAATGCCGATTGTAAGCCAGATGTTGGTGGGTTTTTTTGTCCAGTGTGAAAGGGGCTGAAGTGTTTCATTCCTGCCTGGGAACCCCGTTGGATACATGTTGCAGGGTCAACTACCACAACATCAGGCTGAAGCCAACGTGGAAGTACCGTAAAGCCATCTAGGACCACGAGATGCTGCAACTCACCTCATTCAAAACGCCTGTGAGCTGGTGGTCATTCTGGAAGTTATTGCGCCATTAATACGATTTGAAGACTTGTAGTAGCTTTGATCTCTGCTGTGTGGGCGTTGAAGTTTAGATACTGACCCTCTTAGCACAGTTTAGTTAATGTTAGCCCGAGCGTTCCTGGCTCCAAAAGTTCCTGGCTCCAAAAGGAAAAGATGTCGTCGAACATAAACTTTGGGCTTCAGACCAGCAACACACACACACACACACACACACACACACACACACACACACACACAATCAACAGTGCCAAAGGCTGTTTGTTCAAATGTTAAATTAGCATGTACGTGTTAGAGGAGATACAAGCTCTGCATTAGTAATGTCCCAACACAGCAATCAATGCAGAGAGTCACAACCTGCACCAATCACGCATCACTGAGGATACAAAGATGACCATAATATTACATAATATTAGATAAAAACAGCAACTAAAAAATACAAAATATTAAAAAAAAATAACTGTACAGTTTAAGCAACAGGTATTCAATTATTTATTATCATTATTATTAATACAGTATTATAAGTTAGAGTTTTATTAATCATATATAAAATATTTTAAAATATTACCAGTATTCTAAATATTTTAGAGGTTTTGAAGGTATTCAGGCATGTATGCATGTATACATACTTTATATTTGTGTGACAGATAATAGCTCACCTCAGAGAACATTCGCTTTAGGCACAAAGCTACTCATTACTGTCAGTATCTCATTAAAACGGACTCGGCCTGGTAGTTCAGCTGCCTTTAATGAGCTGTTTGCCTGATCGCTATCACCCTGAGCGCAGGCAGCCATCTATCTGATAACAGCTCGCTCAGCCGAAATGAAGCCTGACAGGACCTTGAAGGGCACAGCAAAGTGCAGGCTCGCCTAAAATGCTCAGCAGCCAGCGTCTCTGACCTTGTATCAGACACTCTGCTGACCCGTTTTACTTGCTCTGCAGATATTTTGACCTTTTACAAAACATTTAAAACAGCAATTTTAGCTTGTTTTGTATCAGATGGGGCGATAAGACTGAAGGGTTTAGATTCCCTTTGTTTCAAAAACCAGAAAAATCAACTTGCAGGATTTGAAGCTTCCTTGCTGACATTAAGAAGAATGACACACCGAATAGCGGAAAGGAGATGATAAAGGCAGAGAGAAGGATGGTGTTATATGGTGAAGAGAAATATATATATAATATATCTATATATAATATAGATATATATATACAGAGAGAGATGCATGTTTTATGTATCTCTGGTTAAGTGTAGTGAGAGATAAAAACTGTTATTTCACTACAGCGTCCAGAGCAGCATGTAACCTGCAGCACGAGGAAACTTTCATTAGAGGTAAAATAACATTTATTAAAATAACACAATCTTTCTTTTTGATTATCTTTTGCTACAGGGTAAAGGGAAGAATATCTCCTTAATTGATTAATACTTACTGTGTTGAGTAATCATTAAAACTGAAGATATTCATATACACACATACTGTGTGAATACACATTCCTGAAATGAATATTTCTGCACATCAGAGCTGAGACTGAGTTTGTTGCTTCTTTGCTGATCTGTTTCTGCCCCCTGCTGCCTCTTGGTTGTAAGTTCGAGATGAAAAGTGAAAAAATGCAAAAAAAAAACCATTATGAACCAAAAATTTAATATCCAGGCTTATAAAATAAGTCAACAAAACTATAACTGTAGACAATATAAATATATATCCAACATGACACACATTTTATGATCTTTATTATATGTCCTCAGATGCAGTTGTCATTGTTGTTGCTGCTGGCTCTATCTGCAGCCAGTCTTCAGGACGTTGAAGCAAAGCTCAAAACACAGAAATGGTAAAAAGTTCATTATTCAACTTATATTCTATTTCAGCCAATTTAGCATAAAGCCTGGATCCACATCATCACTTATATGAAGCTGTAACTGTTGTAAACAAAACAGTTTTTTTTATTAATAGGTGACTAATCCATCAACATAGTTTCTGTTTTGTTTCATTGAAATCACAAAAGCTTGTTTACATACGGATTTCATAATTTGGGTGAATATTGGGAGTGTGGCGGATCCCGACATTGGTGTTGCATCTTAAGAAACACAACATAGTCACAAATCATGGCCAAGTCCAGTCAGGGACCTTTGTTGCATGTGAAGGCTGTCACTCTTTCCCCTTGTTTCCTGTCTATCAATAATATATACTCAATTGATGAAGGTGTTGAGAAGTAATCAATTCAATCAATTTTCTATTTCTATGCCTTTATAAATATTGTGAGACTAAATGAATGCAACTCTTTTTTCCAGTTTTAAACAATTGAAATCTAAGAAGTAATATCAAATGGATCCAGCAGGTGGCGCTGAAAGCACTACACATAGCAGAATGGGAACAGACTTACACAGCAACACAGTTATGAGAATAATACATGAAGCATTTAAAGACAAGTGAGGCATTTTGATGATATAAATTAAACAAATATTATAGTATTTTTGTAATTAATAATGTAATCTAAATGATAAATAAATATTGACCTTTTCTTCCTGCTGCGTTTACAATCATTATTGCTTTGAAGAAACCTTTAACAACATCAGCAAAATATGAACTTTTTAACTTCAACTGCAATATTATTGGAAATTGGTCTTGCAGCCAGGTTAAAAAACTTCATATCCCAATATTTACATGACACTTATAGGAAATGTGCGACCAATCAGGCAGTTTGATGGTTTTTTTGAGTTTTAGTGGACATTTTGATACTTTTGTTTTGACTTAAAATCAACTTTTGTGAATCAAAACCTGATTTGAGCTGCTCTCTTCCATGAAGAGGTCATCTCTCAAGCAGAGTATTTCTTCAAACTTACGTTTCCATTTATTTATTTGGCCAACACTTTTGTCCAATGTGATGTAGCTCAAGAAGAAACCTGGGAGAATAAGTACCTAAACACTTCCACGTTCCACCTGACACAAGCGCCACAAGCCTCGCAGATACATTTAAGTAACATATAAGTGCTAAGCTGATTGACAAGTGCAGCAATGAGAGCTGGAAAGACTGAAGGTCATTGATATGATGGTGCACTTTGCCTGTCGCTGCCTTATCAGTCTGTTTTCTTTATACAATAATAATCCAGAATCTTATCGTGGGTCTTGTTTTATTATGGGTCATGAGATGGAGCACAACAACAAAATTTCTGTAAATTACAAGAAAGCTTTATTTTGTGAAGCCTTATGTGATAAGGTGCAAATAATGTAATACACTGATTTGTTGTTTGATAGAGAAAAGCTTTTTTTAATATGTTGTGATGATCGTGAAAATTTAAAAATGGTGATATTCATTAATTAAAGTAAAAATATATACACAATATATAAAAATATACAGGGAAAAAATGCAGTCTTCATATAAAAATACAATTATATTGTCATGCATATTAAAAAAGAAAACTTGCCAAATTAATTGTAACTTTTGCTTTTTATCTACTGGACACAACATTAATATTTTTAAAGATATTTCCTAAATATCTGTTAATGACAAATTGTCCCAACAATTGAATCACATATGATTAATGATTGAAATTAAAGAAGCGCTTATAATATAGGACTGGGTAGTAATTCAACTTTCAGTGGATAGTGATTATATCATCATATTCTATCTTAGCAAATAAAATCCATTTTTGACATGACATCATTTAAATGATCTGCATTGTAAGATCAGTCTGGCATTCAAAAGTCTTAAAAACAGCATGAAAAATGTTTCTGTCTTTATGCCTTTATTATTAATATAAACACATGGTTTCTTCTATCACACTATGCTGACGACACCCTATTATTCATTAGTTGTTATCTCCGTTTGACACTGAGATCGAGACGTCTCTGCTTACTGGTAGATATCACAGGATTTATGTCAAGCCTGGACAAGACTGAGCTTGTGATCTTTTAAAGGAAAAAACTATTGTGGTTGCAAAGAACCTGGGTGTTACCCTAAATGATAAACTGTTTTTTTCACCAAACTTGGCAGCACCTGTAGAGCCCACCTGTACAACATCAGGAGGATACTTTCAGGATACACCAGATAGATCTGAGGGGTCGTGAGATGATTAATGGGAGAGGAAAGAGAAGAAACAAAGTTCTGATACACAAATCTGTTTTCAGCTTTTGGACTTTTTCTCTAATCTTTGATTTTTGCTGAAATATTGGATCATTTGAACAATTACTGAAATGAAACCATGTGAGAAGTTTAGAGGTAAAAATCACTATTTGGTGGAGCTGTTAACAACTCATAGACATCTGAAATGTGACCCGACTACACACTGCTGTTAGTAAGACGTCAACAGACTAAAAGGTTGAAACCACTGGTTTCATCTTTAACAATGTGTTGGATTTTAAAAGCTTCTTATATTATCCATTGAGTCAAATCTGCATCTGAACAGTAACTAAAGCTGTCAGATAAATGTAGTGGAGTAGAAGTACTAGATTTACCTCTGACATGTAGAAAGTACTAGATGTACCTCTGACATGTAGAAAGTACTAGATTTACCTCTGACATGTAGAAAGTACTAGATGTACCTCTGACATGTAGAAAGTACTAGATTTACCTCTGACATGTAGAAAGTACTAGATGTACCTCTGACATGTAGAAAGTACTAGATGTACCTCTGACATGTAGAAAGTACTAGATTTACCTCTGACATGTAGAAAGTACTAGATTTACCTCTGACATGTAGAAAGTACTAGATTTACCTCTGACATGTAGAAAGTACTAGATTTACCTCTGACATGTAGAAAGTACTAGATTTACCTCTGACATGTAGAAAGTACTAGATGTACCTCTGACATGTAGAAAGTACTAGATTTACCTCTGACATGTAGAAAGTACTAGATGTACCTCTGACATGTAGAAAGTACTAGATTTACCTCTGACATGTAATGTCAATAAAGTACAAGTACCTCAAAATTGTACTAATGTACAGAACTTGAGTGAACTTTGTTACTTTCTACCACTGCAAAGTAACATTATCAGTCGTGTTTGTGATCACCTGATGGTTTTTTCTGGCCTCTACTACCTGAGCAGATAGTGTGCAGTCGGTTTTCAGAGCTTTTTGCTGAAATCAGCTGCCTGCTGAATTCAGTAGCGGTGAAGGGTGAGAGCCAGGTGATCATTGTCTCTTACCCTTCACATTCAAGTGTGATCCGTGTTATCTGTTGTTAATATGAGGATATTGATTATAGTTTATAAGAACTCTTAGTTGTTTGTTTGGAAAGGATGCACCTAAAGAGGTTGAATGTACTTACTGTAAGTGTCTTAGGACAAAAGCGTCTGCTAAATTATTATAATGGAATAGAATAATGTCTTTAAGTTTAATAGTTTCAGTAAAAAAAGACCAAGACAGTAATTGTATATTGATAGAAATCATGAATCCAGATCTACCAAAGTCTCATTTTCAGATGTTGGCCAAAGATCAATACATGAGGTAAATTTAATGGTAATCCATGAATACGTTTTAGAAAGTGTCTTGATGACAGAGAGAACCTGACTAAACTAAAAAGTATGTTTTTAGGGAAAATTCACTTCCTTAATTTAAAAGTCTGTAGTCTGAGACAAGAAAACCACCAGTTCTCCTCAGCTGCTAATAAACCCACTGCACCAGTTTCTGCTTATTGGTCAATGTCAGATCCCAGAGAGAGTTGCAGTGTACAATGATTTATGATTCAGTCATAAACCAGCATATAAAACCCTGGAGGTGACTGGACGTGGACTCAGTGGGGAGCGACTGTAAAGGTGAGTGCTGTTTAGCCTGTTTTCACTTCAGTGTTCAGTCATCATGACTGGAAAATCATCAATGAACAGTCAATAGTCTATAATAATCAAATTATATTCGTAGTTATAGTGCTTTTCCTATTTTGATGAATATTTAGATGAATTTAAACATTTTGTGTTGAATGTCCAGATGAAGCTGTCAGTGTTGCTGCTGCCGGCCCTGCTGGCTCTGTCCTCAGCCAGTCTGCAGGAGATTATCAAGAAAAGCTCACAGCACAGAAAAGGTAAACATTCAACATTTCTGGATATAATTTTTCTTTCATAACAACAGGACTTTTCTTTTTTTTCTCTCCACTTTACCTTGACAAAACCATCACACAATTTCTTTTCCCTCATGAGAAAAAGAGGAAAAGAATGGGCCAGGTAGGTCTCATTTCCACAGTCGACTGCGGTACTGCTCATCTCAGCTCCATAGTCTTCATACTTGGCTGCAATCCGCTCATAAAGTTCACAGTGTGGGTTTCATTGACATTTTTCTCCTGTCTTGAAAACGTCTGTGTCTTTACAACAGGGCCGGTATCCACCCAAACAGATCTGGTCCTCGGATGCTAAGATGCAGTACATGGTGCTGTCTCATCCACATGACTGTTCATATCGCTCATGCCCATATGAAACCTCCTCTTCTCCTTCTCCTTCTCCTTCTCCTTCGTCAGTTCATCTCCTTATTCAGAGCATAAACTGTACGACTGTCCCATTATCAGCCTCAGCTTCCAGCCCAGTTACACTAAAATAGCTTTTTTTTATTGTGAGAAATATTAGAAATGTTCTTTGTGGTTATTTTAATATTCATGTTGATAACTCCTTAAACTGTTTTTTTAAACATTACTATATCCTTTAATCTTAAACAGTACGTTTGTGGACCAACATACTTTTCACCTGTCTCAACCGAAAATCTATTAATCAGCTCCAGATTGGACAGATTTTTGTCATTGTCATTATTTGTCACTGTTATTCATTGTGAGTGTACAATATGTGTTTGTTGATTTGTTCTGTACATGTGACATCATTGCACGTCTGTCCGTCCTGGGAGAGGGTTCCCTCCTCTGTGGCTCTTCCTGAGGTTTCTTCCACCTTTTTCCCTGTTAAAAGGTTTTTTGGTGGGCAAGTTTTTCCTCACTAATCGAGGGTCTAAGGACAGAGGGTGTCACTCCCTGTACAGATTGTAAAGCCCTCTGAGACAAATGTATTTTGTGATTTTGGGCTATATAAATAAAATTTGATTTGATTTGATTTGATTTCAGGCTTTTAACTAGATCCAAAAGAAATGACCACATCACACCTGTTTTAGACTCCTTTACTGTCTCCCAGTATTTTAGCTTTGATTTTAAGATCTTACTGTTGACGTTAATTTCCATGACTCAGAAAACGCACAAAATCAAATTCTCTAATTTCACTTGGTTTTTATTGACTGCCCTTTTGCATGATGACACTGATATTGTATTGTTTTATTGGCTTATGTAGTTTTTATGATCTCTTTCTGTTTTTATGATCTCCTCTGAAGCAGATGTTTTAGGGAAATTAAATTTTGATATTTGATTTTAACATTTTTCAGTGAACTTTTTCACTTTGATTGAAGTTCTCTGCTTTCCTTCGATATGTTTTGCCCTATAAAGTCTCTTGTGTATTAGTTGTGTTTTTATACTAGCACTGAATGAAAAATAAAGTTTGTTTTAGTTTTAAAACTGTCTGTTCTGTTTCACTCAGTTTCTTTACTGAACCCAGAGCTGGAGGGCCGGGTCCCTGACTTGACTGGTAACAAAGTGGTGTCGGTTTCTTTGACTCCTATTGCGCTGGAGCAGCTGGATGATCTGCCTTCCTCCTTCATGTTTGGTGATAACGTGAACCTGCAGTGGCTGACCTGGAACGGCTCTCTTCCTAATGGCGCCGTTGCAATCTACAATGGCTACGCCGAGCGCACCGACTATGTCTGCAAGTACAAGTGCGAAGCCGGCTTCTACAACCCCAGCCTGGGCCCATACTGCCGCTACCCCTATGGAGACCGGGAGTATTATGCTCCTGAGTTTGAGATCCTGGCCAATAAAGACAACTTTGAGTTCCTGGAGTGGAAGGAAGGTTCCTACGGTTCAGTGCCCCAGTATTCAGTTAAGACCTGCCCGGGCGTTGGCGTCTACGTCGGGAAGAACAAATACGGTCTTGGTAAAGTTGTTCCTGAGTTTGAAGCCTTCTTCCTGCCCTGGGAAGGCGATGAGTATTGGTACAAGAAGTACGAGGTCCTGACCATCAACAGAGACGCCTACACACAGCACATCTCTGACGTCAAATATGACATTGATGAGGTTGCCATCTTCCAGTATCCTCCTGAGACCATGCGTATCTCTGGGATCACCAACAACGATTGCCAGACTGTGGTGAAGACAGTCACTATCTCAAAGACAACAGAGGTGGAGACCACCTGGAACATCGGCAGAGCCACCATGCTGGGTATCGCAGGCAGCATCACTGCCAAAATCCCACTCATCGGCTCTGCGGGCATTGAGCTGGGTGGTGAGAAGACATTGGAGTTTTCTAGGGGAACCACCATGGTGGAGGCAATCAGCCACTCTGTGTCTGTGGAGCTCTCTGTCCCACCAAACCACTCCTGCAGTGTCCGCATGGAGGGACGCAAGATCAAAGCCGACATCCCCTACACAGCACGCCTCAGCCGCACCTACCGCAACGGCGAGACCCAGTGGACGTCCATTTTAGGGACGTATGACGGCGTTCAGATTGGAGAAGTCCGGGCCGTGGTGGACCGCTGTGAACCCGTACCTGATGCCAAGCCATGCCCCTGAAAGACTGATGGAAAACCCAGCAAAAGATATTCGTTTGAAACATCTTGTTTGTGATATTGAAACATTATGATTAAAATAAGGCTGTGAATATGTGTGAAAAACATCTTTTGTGTCGGCTGGTGTCTGAAAGAAAACAATAAACAACAATAAATAATGAAAAAACATATCACACTTTAATTTTTTCTTTGTTTCACTTCTTTTCAAAATGTCTTGTCATCTTTTTGAGCTCATAAAACTGATAAAAAGTTACAATTTATGATTTGGTAATAGATTCAGTTTACATACACAAACACCAGAATAGTTAAATACATTTACTCAGAACTTTTTTTCCATTTTGAGGTAATTTTGTATCATACAAAACAAACAACGCATGTTAAATTATTAGAGGTTTTATGTCCTGAAAGAGACTTTATGATACATACTGTATATAGTAGTATATTTGATTTGATTACTTATATATGATATATATTATTGTCACCACTGACAAACCAAAAATATTTAATTGATTGATAAATCGTTTGCCAAAAGGTTTACTGACAAATGTATGTGCAGGGATATAACTAAACTATTTTGAGATTTAAAAAAGAATAATTCAGGATAAAAAAATTACTAAAACTATTTGTGTTTTCTGTATCTGTAGTGTGTTTCTGTATGTGGTTGTGTTTTCTGTATGTGGTTGTGTTTTCTGTATTTGTGGCGTGTTTCTGTATGTGTAATGAGTGAGGTTTGGACCCAAAAGCGGTAAATAGCTTTTAAAAAGCGGTAAAAAAGCTTGCAGTGTGTTTCTGTATGTGGTTGTGTTCTCTGTATTTGTGGCATGTTTCTGTATGTGGTTGTGTTTTCTGTATTTGTGGCATGTTTCTGTATGTGGTTGTGTTTTCTGTATTTGTGGCGTGTTTTCTGTATCTGCAGTGTGTTTCTGAATGTGGTTGGGTTTGTTTTGTCTATCTGTATGTGTTTTCTGAGTTGCATTGTGTTGAGCTCTCTTAGGGCCACAACAGATAATTCTATTGTGTGAAAATAAGACGATCAGAGAGAATAAACCAATCACAATCAACTGTGAATCACAGTGAATCATTGCTTGTTGTGCAAATCACTGACTATAAATCTGAATAATGTGCTAAATCAATAACAAAGTTCTCGCACTGCTCGAATGACAAGTTCATTACAAACATTCACACTCTGCTGAATGCTGAAGCAGCTGAAGGCAGTGACAGTGCAGTTCTGCAGACGTCTATCAATGTAAATGACCTTTACACAGCCTCGCTTCAATACAAAGTCCCCATTCAGACTCAAATAAATAAATTGATAATAACTTTCTGTCTCAAGGGCGAACAGAGATGGCCACGACATCAGCGATTTTCAATGATAGAGTTGTGCGTGCACAACAATGCTCGTGTTGAACGTCTTCTGCCCCGGTTTAATCTTGGCATCCGGCGACATTACGCAACAAGCACCGTCTTAATCAGTGACCCACTATTACAGGAGATCTAATCACTTTGTTCCCAGCCGGCACTTATCTAAACATACAGTATCTTGTCATCGATGGAGAGCAGCGCAGCACTTTGGACATCATGCAATCCTATTGCCTGATAGATATGGGACATTAAATCCAGCCAAACTTATTTATGAAGCACTTTTAACAGTCTCATCAAAGAGTAACTTCACAGAAAGAGGAGGAGGGAGGAGTGTTTTTGTTCTGAAGAAGGATCAATAAAGACCCTGTTATCATTATCAGCATGAATACTCTTTTTACATTCTCCAGGGATGCTGGTGGAGGTTTTCTGGTCAAGGACAAAGTACATCGAGACAGCAGAATGACCGTTAATTCCCTGACTTCAGATTGACCAGAATGCTTAACAGCTACTTGCCAGCAAAACTATCTGTAGCATCTTCTGGTTTGGCATCAAAACACATATTCATCTTATTCGGTCTTTACTAATAGTTTTCCACATATTCTGAAAGAACACATTCATAAGGGGACATAACATGCTTTTTGTGATTTTATGTTAGTTAACTGGTCAAAGTTCCAAAAAGTCTTTGTTTCTAAGGTTGTTGCTGAGGTTGTTTATTCATGTGTTACACTTGCATGCATGCTTGACCAATGGCTGATACGTCCTCCGCCACATTAATCAGGTCTCTCTTTGCAGGCAGCTGCTGAATCATATTACCATTTTAATTATTCTTTAAATTAATTGGACAAAATTTCTATATGTGCCGCCGTTATCTGTTTGCCTGGAGGTTTTACTGATCAGCTCCTGGTGGGAACACATGTATCCATAGTAAAAGAGTGTTTCTGAGGAAGACCAACCGTGACCAACCAGGTTTCAAACTTGTTATCCAGACGCATTTCATGTTTAAACTTTTCATGTTGTTATTTCCAACTCTTCCAACTTTGAAAACATCAGATTGAAACTGAGTAGCAGCAGTGGGTCAACGGGCGAGAAGCGCAGCAGCGCTCTCCTGTTTATTGGGGGCAATAAGTGTACGGGCAGGTTTTAAAACGCAGCACATATTGCATACGTATCGTTACTGCAGCAGGAACCTGTCAAGGTAAAAACTGCTTCTCTACATCTGAATCAAAGTTGCATGGCTCATTTACTGGTTAACATCATTATGCATCTGATTTTCACTTATATGAAATTGATCAGATCTGCAATAAATGTGAAATAATTTAGGAAATCATTTTTACTTTTTGTCTTTTTGTACTGATTCAAGATGTTGAGTAATTTCTTAATAATAACAACAATTTACAAAAGAATCCAGGTTGTAATATCGATTTAATGTACCTATTATTTTATTATCTTATATCTTATTCACATACATAACATACTTTTTCACACTGTGTTTGAGCACATTTTATTATAGTGTCACAGAGTTGTATGTTATTTAAAATGTGTTTCTTTGCACTAATCCTACAGAATTTTCATTAAGTCCACAAATTTAATGTATATATAATTAAACTCATGTTTATGGTTTTACTTGCAGGTAAATTCAGAAATTCAAATGTTTTGATCAGAAAATGATTTGGATGCTTTTTAAAGGAGCACTTGAGCACTTAAAGCTATGAGAAACAGCAACATTATTAGCATAAGTTATCTTTCTATATGTAATAAATCTGGCAAAATACACTATTTCACATAACCAAGGCAAGAAATAAATGAGGCGTATACGTATACTGTATACACCAAACACACAGAAAAATAAAATGAACTTTTAAAAAAAACTTTACCCAATATTGGATATTCGTTGCTAAAACTTCATCATTATGAACAAATTTGGGAAGCGATGGAGTTCAACAGGTTTGATGAGTTCTGGTTTTATTTCAAAAATCACATTTCCCGGTGCTGCTTGTGTTTTTCCAGATGAGGTGGTGTGCTGTCGTCCTAGCAGTACTGCAGCTCTGCAGCCCAGCGCTGCAGTCTGACCCGCTGCTCTTCATGTCGCAGCTGCAGGACGGACAAGAAAAACCCAGCAGTGAGTCGCATCATTATATCATTATAATTCATTTATTCATGATAATACACCTGCACCATTAATTTCACAGGTTTAATCTTCTTATTGACACTCAAATGGAGAGTTGAATTCCCAAAAAGCAATCTGAGATGATGCCAAAATAACCATTTTAGCATTAAATTACCATTATTTTTGCTCTGACTGCCGCTCTTTTAATGACGTCATCTCTTCTTCTGCAACAGTTTAAAGGCACTGACTGGAGAATTAGTGGCATCGACTGTTTATCTCCTAATATTCACACAACAGGAGCGGATAGCTTGAGTAGAAAGCTAGCCTCTGAAACAAGAGTAGACTCTGATTACTGCAAATTAGGAGAATTTAAACTTATAGAATTTAGTTTTGTTTTTTTAACTTTACAAATGTTAAAAGTCAATATCCTCTCCTGAAAAAGGTTTCTACCAGAGCTTAATGCAAATTTCTCTTTTTTAGAGGCGTGGCTCAACCCCACACTGGAGGATGTTGTGCCTTCTCGGGAAATCATCAACAATCCCAAAATGAGAGAAATGACAGAAGACAAGATGGCCTCTCACTCCTTCCCCGTGTTTGGTGAACACATGAACCTGAAGTGGATCACATGGAATGGCTCCCTGCCCAACGGTGCTGTCGCCATCTTTAACGGCTACACCGAGCGTACTGACTACGTGTGCAAAGTCAACTGCGAGGCCGGCTTCTACACTCCCAGTAAAGGGAACCTTTGCCGGTACCCCTACGCCGACAAAGAATACGCATCCTCCAAGTTTGAAGTGCTGGTCAACGTGGACCACTTTGAGTTTCTGGAGTGGGTTAAAGATTCACGTGGGTCCGTTCCCCAGTATGCTGTCAAAACCTGTTCCAATGCGGACATCTATGTGGGCAAAAACAAGTACGGTCTTGGCAAGGTGGTGACCAGACACGAGGCCTTCTTTCTCCCCTGGGAGGGCGATGAGTACTGGTACAAGGACTACCAGGTGCTCACTCTCAATAGAGACAGCTACAGTCAGCACATTTCTCACGTGGAGTACGGCATCGACCAGATGGAGCTGTTCCACCATCCTCCGGAAACCCTGCAGCTCGCCAAGGTCACCAACCTGGAGTGCAGCAGCGTGGCGAAGACAGTGAGGCTGGAGAAGATCAGCACTGTAGAGAAGAACTGGGACATCGGCAGACAGACCCGCAACGGCTCAGTGTCCACCATGACTGCCAAAGTGCCCATCCTAGGCCCGGGGACCGTGGATTTCACCAAGGAGCAGACGGTGACCTTCTCAGAGGGGACCACCGTGGTGGAGTCCATCAGTCACTCTGTCTCTGTGGAGTTGCTGGTCCCTCCCAACCACTCCTGCAGCGTGAGGATGGATGGCAAGAAGATGACGGCGGACATCCCGTTCACCGGCAAGCTGAGCAGGACCAACCACCACGGAGACACCCACTGGACGTCCATCACTGGCACCTACGATGGCGTGAGAGTCGGCGAGATCAACGCCGTGGTGGAGAGGTGTCAGCCGCTCACTGACGCCGTTCCCTGCTCCTCTGAAGATTGATGAACTGTCAAAGACCAAATGTTTTATTTGTTTTGCAAATAAAAATTCACTGAATTTCAAGATTTCAGTTTTTTTTTATTACCTTTTTTCTTCATGCATATTACAACAATAAATAAGCAAACTAAAGTTGCTCTTTTTACATTTTGCAGAAAAATATTTGCATGGGATTTTATTTTTTTATCATTAAAAGGTCAGCTGATTTCACGGATGACTCCTGATCAGTTGAAGTTAATCAGGAGACTCACAGGTGTGGTGATTGGTGCACTGCCAAAGATGGACCCAGTAGGCCAAAAGCCTCAAATTTAATCTGTTAATTATTTGTGTCTAAATAATTGTATTAATCACAAATTGGTCCTGCACCCCAATCTTATATAGTCTAGATCTTGAAGAGCGAGTTATAGTTTATATTATATTATCATATTTGTTATAATGTTGTGCTTTGTCAAACAGGAAGTGTTTAACATGTTCATCGGGGCTCCTGACTGCTGTTTAAATTGTGAACTTGTCCTTTAACAGCATTTCTCAGTCGCCAAGCTAGGTGGCGCTGCAGCCCCGCAGAGCAGGAAAAGCCTGGTCACCATGTTGGTTTGGTGAAAGTCACTGACTGAGAGGCATGACCGTCGGATTACTAACTTACAACCACCTCTGGAGAAGACGTTAAAATGTCGTAAAGTTTTAGTTTAAGCTGTATTAGCTGTTAGCTTCACTGTGCTAAACGTACGTAGCCGTTACGTAGCTGTTAGCATCAAGGTAACGTTACAGTAAGCTAACAGTCAGTGACAGTTAGCTTCACACTGTTGTGACATAAATACGATGATTAAAAACACAGCTCTTCATTTTTAATTATATCTAATAAACTAACGGTGAATGCAGCTAAATGTAGCCGAAGATTCACACACAGAATCCCGGTGAGAAATCGGTCAACTGCCGGTTGTCGGTCGGTGTGTTTTCACGTCGGACAGACGTCGTTTCATCAAGATGAATTATTGAAATTAAACTTTATTGATTAGAGCAGAAAGTCTGTTTAATCGGCCGATTAGCTTGTTTTTTGTTGAACTTTTTTCAGACTCTGTTGGACTTTGACACAATGAGACACTTTTTGATGAGAATGATGAACCGAGTTCTGCTGATTGATCCGGTCACAACGACGACGGAAACACAAATACACACACGAGGCCGCCGGAAACTGGTCAGTGTCGATCATCACATCTGCTGTTCACTGAAAACCACCTGACTCACCTGTAACCGCATGTATAACTTTCACTTTGTGTTAATTAATCCACAATCAATCAATCAATCAATCTTCGAGGATTGACGTATCCCACCAGACACCATTCAGAAATCTGATAATCGATCAATACTAATGTTTTACTCAAAGGCTGCATGTCATAACATAAAGATGAAGACATTTTCTGAATCAGTGTGAACTACTTTTTAATTCGGCATCTTTTTAATTTAAGTAAACTTTAATTTATTAGTGACCACTGATGTAATTAAACATTTCATTATTAACAGCACAATGTTTGCAGTGTGTCAGCAGCCATAGACTCTAATACAAAGTGGTCCATAGTGGATCAGTACCATCAGTACAAGGAGGCGGTTGTATATGTGGTTTGTGTTTCTATCAGCTGACAACAATAACAACAACATCCATCATTTATTACAAAAAACACTGTTGATTATTGATCAGAGATGCTCGTCTTAATCAGTCTCTGGTCAGGTTGATTTTTACCAGTTTAAATGAAAAGAAAGTAAAGAAAACCCAATAAAAGAGACATTTTAAAAATAAAAATCACACCATCCTCCATGTTTATTTCTGTTATTTTAACCTTCACAAATGCACAAACCTCACAAGTTGCATTTTCTACACTTATAGTTTTGTCCAAAACGTTTAGTATATACATATATATATATATATATATATATATATATATGTATGACAACGAAAAGCATCTTCATATCTGAGAAGCTGAAACCAGAGAACTGATTTGTCATTTTTACTTGACTGACTAAGACGATTATTTGATCATCGGAACAGTTACAGATAAACGTTTTGTCAATCAGCTAATTGATTAATCAGCCAATCGTTGCAGCTCCAGGCAGGATTTATACAGTAGCCTGTATAATAGAGTGGTTTGTTGCCAACTATTAAATTAATCAACCAACTATTTCAATAATTGATCATTTTAAGTCATTTCCTAAGAAGAAAATGTCCAGATTCTCTGATTCCAGCTTGTTAAATGTGAATATTTCCTGGTTTCTTTAGTCCTCCGACAGTAAACTGAACATCTTCAACATTTCTCACTGTTTTTTATGGATCAAACAACTAATTGATTAATGGAGAATCATAAGTAATCAACAGATTAGTTTTATACTGAAATATATATTCTCAGTAATTTCTTAGAACTTGGGGACTATTTTCAGCGGCGGATTAATACACAGTTTGGGTGCTGCGGAAAATAAATCACAGCGTCCTTGTTCATCATGAGTCAAGAAAATGTTTGAAAGTCACATTTCTGCAACACATGGCCTTTTGTGTGTCTGTGTGTCTGTGTGTCTGTGTGTGTCTGTGTGTGTGTGTGTGTGTGTGTGTGTGTGTGTGCCTGCCAGGTGGTGGGGCTGGGTAACACAGGGATGGAGAGTACCAGACACAGCGTCGGCATGGCGGTGCTCGGCGCGCTCGCCACCCGGCTCGGTGCAGCCAACTGTTGGCATGGCGACAAGCAAGTGTCCGGTGAGGTCATCGTGTCAGAGGTACAACACACACACGTGGTGCTGCTCCGCCCCAAACTGCTCATGAACATCAACGGCGTGTCAGTGGCCAGAGCAGGTGAGGTCACTGTGTGTGTGTGTGTGTGTCTTTATACAGTATGTGAGGATGTTTGTGTGTTTGCTCTCTTTGTCTGCATGAGACAAATTATTTTTGTGTTTTTGAACACAAACAAGGCTTCAAGAACTTGATTGATGGGCGATTTTTACATTTTCTGACAATTTAAAGACTAAAAGATCAATCGATTAGTGAATAGTCTTCATATAAAACTAAGATAACAGTCGTTAGCTTGTGTTTTTCATTTCTCAGATGGTTTCATTTGAATAATTTTTTAAGGCATCAGTGTTTTTCTTCTTCTGCAGCTGAAAAATACGGCATCAAGCCTGAAGACATCCTGCTGGTCCACGATGAGCTGGACAAACCTCTGGGGAAGATCGCCATCAAACACGGAGGAAGTGCCAGGTCAGCGTCTCTGAGTTCAGACAGCAGAAAAGCTTTGTGCAAATAAATAAGTCACGTTTGTTTGTGCTCGCTGCTGGATTCGGTTCTGCTTAAGAAATATAGATAAAAGGTTTTTTAGTAAGTAATTGATTCAGAAGTTTGATGAATAAATGATTTGTCTTCACAGAGGTCATAACGGCGTCCGCTCCTGTGTCGACTGTCTTCAGACTGATGTGAGTTACTTCACAACGCTGCATATCGTCTGATTATAGTTTTATTATTGATTATTATTGTATTTTTATTTTTTGAAGTGTTTGTTAAACTGATAATGACGGTTCAGGCATATTGGACTCAGTGTATGTGAGTTACTTTAAAGAGGACATATTGAGGACATATTATCACCCGCGTCCGTCACGTCTCGTCTCTCCTGCAGGTGATGCTCAGGCTTCGGGTCGGGATCGGCCGGCCGAAGGAGAAAACATTGGTGCAGCATTACGTGCTGGGCCGGTTCTCCTCAGAGGAGAAGAAGGTTTTGGACTCTGTTCTGGTCCAGAGCGTGGACCTCCTCCTCTCCCAGCTCTCCCAGGAAGACTCAAAACAGTCCCCCTCCTCACCAGCAGGAGGCGGACAAGCAACACAGAAGAGGAAAGAGAAGGAGCGCTCAGCCTCTCCAGCTGAGGAATCTGCTGCTGTTCAGAACTGATACCAAAGACACAACTACCTCAAGAAGAAAACAGAGATTTATTTCTTCTGTGGACTGAGATAATGAACAATCAGAGTCAAAATTATCCAGAAATGGGAGCAAAAAACAGCAAAAGAGCAAAGCTGCATGTTATTTCCTTCATAAAGATGGAAGTAAATCTGACCAGCTGCCACAAAAACACCAAATAAATTGTGTTTTTACTCATGTTTGTTCGATTATTGATTGAAGCCGATAGCTCAGAGCTTTTGATCTGTGGCAGAGAAATGAGATGATGAAAGATGAATTTACATTAAACCTGTGATCATCTGTCACTGAGCAGTTTGATGCACATCCTGATGTATCTTAGAGATAACTTAACATGTATTTAAATTAAAATAAATTAAGAGGATTGTGCAGAACTGGTGGAGGTAACACAAACGGGTATCATAAAGAAACAAAATCCCTTTAATTCCATTTTATTTATATTCAAGTTCTAACATTATAGAAATGACAGAAAATCACAAAAAACATGATGTGAGTGAAACTGAACTGGCAGCAGCCGACACGTCCTCGTGTTGACAAGGTTCGTTTCTAATGTGCCGATTACAGTTTGAGACTTTGTAAAAAGGTCAGAAAGCCTCTTTTGACTTCCCTGTAAGCTTCTCTGGGATGTTAGCGCAGTTCTTATTTGGTACCCGTCAATATAAAAGTTTCAATCTGCTTGAGTCGAGAATTGAACCGGGCAAAAAAACATATCATCTTTTCCTGCAGCTCATTTTCTTTTGTATCTCAAAGTGAAAACGAGGCTGCGTCACCTGAACATACGGTTCTCCTCAGACGCTGCCGTCTTCCATCTTGTCCTCCCCGATGTGGCTCTTTTGGCTAAAAACATATTGATTTCCTCTTCCGATTGTCACACTAATTACACTCTTCATCAATTAGGTGTCTTTAATGAGTTGCATCCAGTCAAGAGGCGCTCGGCGTTCTCACACTGCAGAGAATGCCAGAGGAAGGAGGGCGGCTTCAGCTGGGGGGAGGTGGTGGACAAAAAAAGCCAGAGAAAAGCTTATAAAACAGCGGAAAGAGGCCGACGAGCCGCTGAATGAGGGAAATCAATACAAAAGAGGCCAGTAGATTGCGATAGAGGGCTGAAGAAGAAAGGCAGGCGAGAAACAAAAGAGGCCAAACATTGTTTAGAGCCGGTTTGTTTGAGGCCTTCTGTCCTGCCGTAGCTCAGAGTCACAATAGCTGCAGGGACACACTTGTGGACAGAAGGGGAGGAGAAGGTGGGGGTCTCAAAGGACACACACACACACACACCATGAACACCCTTCACCCTCTTAAAACCCCCGTCTTTCTCTGCTCTGACCCTCTTGAGCCACCCTTGGCCTCCATCAGGCTACTTTCCCAGCCCCTCATGGCTGGTCAGCTTTAGCTTCACCAGCGGTTTCAATAACTTTTCTTCTGCAGGGGTCAAAGGTCAGCAGCGGGGCTGGACACCCGGGCCTTAAGAGGAGGCCTTAAATTTATTCAGGGATGGTGGGGGGTCTTCCCACAGATGTGCTAACTCAGCAGAATCACACAGTCTAATGCAACTAGTTAGAAGAACGACCGTGGAAACATGAATTAATATTTCTTATTACTCCTTTAAAATGATCTGACAGATGAAGACTCCTACCGAGCTGTTTAGCCTCTTTTAGTTGCTAGTTTCAGCTGTTTTCTGGACGCTGATCGTCTGGTGAAGCAACAAGCTTCAACACACGGGATGGTAACTTACTGCAGACATCTGGGGTTCCCAAACTGGGGTCTGAGGGCCAACAGGGACCATCTCCTGTCAACCAATCACTGACATCCTCTGTCAGTGTATTTCTGTTTCAAGTCAAAAACTGTTGTGTCTTTCCTAAAAAAACCCAACATGACACAAAGGTGTTTTTACTCTCGGAGGCACAGCCGTAGAGTCGCACCCTGGGATTTTTATGCAGTGCATTGCATTGTGGGATTGTTGGCTGAAACTAGTACATGTTATGGATGTTTTTTGTTCCATTGTGTAACTGTTAAAGACACTTTATACATGCAGGGTAAATTTCAACAAAACTACCAAATACCTGGTTTGACCATGTGACTCCATAATAATAATAATAACAATAATGATGTTTTATTATTATTATATTAATCCTCATGGTCACATTATATTTACATTATATTTCCCTATATTTTGTATTTTGACTCTATGGTGCTTCATGCTATCTGCTTTGTTTTGGAGGAATCCTTTATGATATTCCAATAATATTTCCACAGGGACTCATCCTGAATAGGAAGTTTATAGTGACCTTAATGTGGTTTATGTCTTATTGTATTACAGTAATGATCCAGCAGGGACCTGCAGTGTGTCTGAGTGTCCTTCAGGATCACAACAGTCTGGTTTCTTTTTCACACTGAAGCCGTCCTGGTTTCCCATGGCAGAGCTCTGTGTTACAGTGAATCCAGGCCTGTTGGGGATCCTTTTCTCAGTCGCCTCTTTCTGATGAGCAAGCATTAATAACGCGTCCTTTTCCCCTTTCATAGCCATAATCTCCAGTGATGTCGGGCCTCCCGCACTAAATTATTCTTACAGGGCCATGAAAAGGCAGCAGCGGGGCCCTTTAAGAGGCAAATGAGCATCCAACGTGCAAAGATGTTCCCAGCAACGGAAACGTTAACTCACCGTACAGAGCTGAGCAATGCAAAGGGAGTCCACCAAATCCACCACCGCCCTGAAAGCAAAGCCTGCTGGGTAATTTATCCCTTAACCCCTTAGCTGTTTACATTTGGCTTTAAGTTGTGTCATCCAGAGCAGCTCACAAGCAGTGCAACAGTATAAAAAGATGATGCACAAACTGGATTATCATCCAGAGATGCAGCATGTCCAACTTCTCACTCGTCTCATGTGCTATAAGAGCTGCTAACATGCAGCTCAGCCTTCATTCTGAGGTGAAGTAGAATAAAGAAGTTGCACCTTTGAAAGTAGAGTTCAGATCATATAATAATTTAAACTGCACGTTCATTTTTTTTGTTTCACTTGATTCATAAAATAAGATTTTTGGTCCTTCATTTCCAAACAGTAATTTACAAGATATTTTCTATAAAATAAAATAAAATTTGAAGTGTCTTTTGTGGACATTTTATATACAGAAAACTTCTCATCTCTTCATCTGCAGCGAGTTCTCTGTGATCAGTATTGATTTAATGAGGCGAAATCAATGAAGGATGTTGACCTGCATTAACCTCATCATAGAGATGATGATGATGATGATGATGATGATGATGATGATGATGATGCTGTTTTGTTTGTCAACATCCATGTTGCGTTACATACGTGACGAACAAGTCAGTCAGATGAGACGTTAGCCTAGCTTAGCACAAAGACTGGAAACGGGGGGTAACTGCTAGCCTCAATCTATCAGATAGAGATATAGAAAGATAAATAATAAAATACACCTCAAACTGTTGGATTTACATGTTTATTTACTTTTATTCTTTCCTTTTCTGCACTGAATGGCAGCTTTTCACTATGATGTGATAATGATGCATCAACATAATAACTGGTAATAAAATAATTACATATATAAATGTAAAGAGCTGTTTTCACATTCATCTGCTGAAGGAGAGAAACTGGAGGCATCTTGTGTCATCATGTTAGAAATGAAGCGTTGTTACATATTCATAGAGTCTGAATGTTTTAACGAGGCAGAAGTTTTGATGATTTTAACGAGATAATCATTTCTGTTTTTATTATATTATTAGTGAAAACAGTTTAATAGTAATACATACTCTGATCTTTCAAAAGACGTTCTATTAGTTAATAATTAACTCATTTTATTTACTGTTTTTGGCTGTTTTTTAATTAATTAATTAAATGTTGTCTGTCTTTAACTTCAGATGAATAAACACGTGTGTACAGATTATTCTCCTCAGAAGAACCTCAACAAGAACCTCAACAATAATCTCAACTAGAACCTCAACAAGAACCTCAACAAGAACCTCAACAAGAACCTCAACAAGAACCTCAACAGGAACCTCAACACAGTATCGAGTCCACCGAGGTTCTCGCGGTCCATTTAGTAGCAGTTCTGGAGCTTTCAGTCACGTTTTATAATGAATTATTGTCTGTGTTGACTTTAAATGGATTTTCAGATAAGATTTGTATTTTCAAAAAAGTTTAATTGTTGTGAAGACTGAAAATTAATTGTCAATAATTTGTTTATTGATTAATGGTTTTAGTTGTTTGTTTTTTCTCTCTCTGGTTTCAGCTTCTTCAGTGTGAAGATTTAATGTTTGAAACAAAACAGTTTTCTTACAGATTAATCGTTAAATGAGAATAATTGATAGTTTCAGCCTCATACAAGTGTATTAATGTACATTATGTTGCAGTCTTTTTGTTCCTATACTTCCACCACAGCTCAACAGGGAAACACAAAGAGGGAATTTGATGCTAAACAGACTGTAAATGTGTCAGATATCCACTTGATATGACTAACTCACACTGATGAAGCCTCAGAGAAGCTTCACATCTACTTTAAATGACTGCTTGATGATTACAGTCACTGTTCATGTGTTGTTTTAATATATATATAAGATAATAATGTAATTACTTCATTCATCTCTTTGTTTATTGTGTTTTCCCACCATCACATCATCAGTGAGGGAAGCCTCTGACTCCAACTGTCTCTTACAGCAGCAGCAAACGTCATCTATAGTACTCAGTGTGTGTGTGTGTGTGTGTGTGTGTGTGTTCATGCAGGAGGTTAACAGTGTTTTGATTGTAATTTGAAGAAAAAGCAGAAAAAGAGAGAAAATGAAATAAGACTGTTGTGTCTTTAAGAGGTTTTGCTGCTTCTCTCTCAGTGCAGATCCATTACTTCTCCTCCTCCACCTCCTCCTCCTCCTCCTCCTCCACCTCCTCCTCCTCCGGCCACAATGGGCATTTATCATCACCCCCGCGGTGTGTGTGTGCGCGTGTGTTTATTCAAATCTCAGTACCAAGAGCGGAGCGGCTCCACTCCCGAGCTCTCCCTCGGTGACACCGGGGCTTATTGTTGGAGGAGCCCCAGAAAAAGCCCCCTAAATCGGCCAGCAAGAGAAGGAGAAGGCGGAGACCAGGACCGGTGGCGGATTTGCCGTCCTCCCTGCGACCATCCGGGGGATCATCCAGCCTCCTGCCCGCCTCCCTGCTTCCATCATCAGCCTCTTTTTCTCCCTTTTTCCTGGAGGAGTAACTGAACGCAATTTGTCTCCTGGAGCTACACGCGGAGGAGCAGAGGAGCAGGTGCATCATGCAACCTGCAGCACATTTCCCCTCATTTCCTTCTTCTTTTTTTTTTTTTCTTTTTTATATTATTTATTTCTTTTTCTTCGCAGGTTTGTGTGAGGGAAAGGTGAAAGACTGAGCAGTAGATGCATCTTTTTTTCTTTTTTCTTTTGGGAGGATGAAGAGGAAGGAGCAGAGAAATGCGTCTGAACAGGTGCAGATATGGCGGAGAGGAGTTTGTCTTAAAAACTGTTTCCCTCGCTTTGATTCCTCCAAACTTATTGTCTGTGTTTATGAATGGATGCTGATTATAACCTCGGCTCGTCTGCTGCTGGTTTTGATTTTTGATTTTTAATTTTTTTTATTTCTTGAGGATTATTTCTGATGAATTGGAGAGAAGCTAATTAGCGTCTGTAATTGGATAATATGGCTGATGAGGCCTCTGATGTGAACACGCTGCTTCTCACTTCTCACTCACATTGAACAGGGTCACTAGTAAACAGGCCTTTAAAATAATAATAATAATAATAATAATAATAATAATAATAATAATACTAATAATAATAAGATCTTCTTCGTTTTCTTCTTCGTTTTAAATGCGGTATATCAGTGTTATTTTGAGCTCTAGCTGCTGATTGTCCAAACGCAATTCTTGTGAAATTTCAAATCCAACCCGAGAATTGTGCCTGGACATCTGTTGCTGGAGGCTCCTGCTCTTCTGAAGCTGTTTCACGCGATAAAAACTCTTTTATTATTTTTAATTTCTGTGCATATTGTTATTTGGATTAATTATCCTCACCTCACCCTCATGTTTCTGCATGTTTCTGCATGTTTTTGCATGTTTTTTTGTTGGTTTTAGTCCTTGTGTGTTGTTGGCTTTCTCTTTCAGGCCTTTCACTGTTTTCCTGCCACCTTAATGTGACTCTAATTAGCTTTTTAATTAACTTGAATTCTCCTAACAGCCGTTATTTTGCCTCCTTTAACTGATTAACGGGGCAGAAAAAGGCGCCTCTGTGTGCAGATGTAGTTTCATTATGAGGCCTGCAGAAGATGGAGGCCAAAGCAGCAGAAATAAAGAGTGATAATGAAGTATTTTACAAGCTGGGACGCTTTTTCTAAGTTGTTGGAGTGAAACTAACATTTCCCAGGCAGGCCCATCTCCACAGCTCCTCTCTTTATTTCCTTTATTGTCGCTCCACTGGTGAGCTTTTGTTGCCGCCTTTTGTTGGCGTTTTGGGGATTATAATTTGCATAATTCTTCAGGAATGTATCATTTTAATTTTGTTTAACAAACCGTGACCTTTTCCAAGCGCTTCATCCCTTTGATAAAAGATGCCATTACAAGCCAATAAAGACGGAATTCGTTTGTACTGATTCTACTGTTGGTGAATAATAAAGAATTAATCATCATTGGAAGCATCAGATTTTTTTATTTATTTGTTTCATGTTTTGTTTTTTTCATGCATCATCCAGATTTCTTGAAACTAATTTATTGTATTGATTAGATTTAATAGTTAAAGTTTTGGCAGGTTGGAAAAGAAACTGATGTTTTTTTTTTTAATCTAAAATGTTATTTTAATTTTCCAACAGGTCCAGAATCAGTCATGTGACTTCCTGACAATATTCATCAATCAATTTTAAATATTTTTTACTTTATTTTCTCTGTTTGGTGCCGCAGTAAGCAGTGTTTTTGTTTGTTTAATCAAAAAAAATATATTTAAAATGAGTGAATGGATGAATAAAAAATGTTTTGCAAGGAAATTAAAAAAAAAACAAAAACAAAAAACAAACAAACAAATTACACTTTTCCTCAATTATTTTAATCAGATGAGATTTAACTTTGAATTATTTTTGTTTGGAATTAAATTATTTGCTGAAAGATATCAGAGAAAAATCTCCTTGAAACACGTAACAGGAGGCTGAAAAGGTGTCAGCAGCAGCAAATCAAACCCTCAGTTTGACTCTGGCCTCCTTGGGTTTGGGATGGGGGTCTGTTTGATTTTCACACCACCCCGGCTCGGATGGACCGGGGCTCCTCAGACTAATTTGCTCCTGTAATCCGCTCTCAGCGTGTTGCCCGAGCAGCTCTGGGATAGAGCTCAGATCAGTGGATTAAACACTCAGGGAGGTGTGTGTGCTGAGTCAACGCACCACCCAAGTTGGGGGGTAAAAGACACCGGTCGTCTGTTGACTGACTGTCATTGAACGCCCCATAATGACAGGATCAGGGGGATAAACAGAGAAGAGACCTTCTGAGATCAGGAGTAGAGCATATATGTATTAATACTGTTTTCTACAAAAGAAACCAAAGTTCAAATGTTCAATATCGTCTGGAGAGTCTGGAAACACCCGATCAGAGAGACCAGATCACTGATTCAGTTTTTGCTCCTGACTGCAACAGAAACATTTCATTCAGTACAAAAAGTTTTAAAGTTTGATGCACACTTCTGTTCATGAGATTTAAGTTTTCTGCTTTATTGCATCTTTTATCTCTGACTTGTGACCTGATTTTCTTGATTTTATTTTGAAAGGCCTGAAGATGACAAATAATTCAGAAATTCACAAGAAAAATGACAAAAAAATGAGAGGTAACAACATTTTATGAGCGTGAATATATTTCTCAGTTTCCTCTCGTTAATAACGTTAATAATAATGATGAGCTGAATATGTTGTTTATACTAAAAGATTGAATTAAAGAAGAAATTTCAGCAGCTTGAAAAGCAGATTCAGTAACAGAAACTAACCTGTTTATTTCTCATCACTTTGTAAAAAAAAAACAATCTGAATTTTTATTTTTATTTTATTTTTCAACAAATAAAATCCTAAAACGTGCTGGTGAAGCAAATTCTTCTCTCGCTCTGCCAGTCAGGGTTAGTTCAGCTGCGCCTCAACCAGGAATTGATCAGTATCGTCAGTGATATTGATGACAAAGATATCTTGAGGAAACAATTAGGAGAGCCGTGTAATGATTAGAGAGATCATTACAGCCATTTAACCTCGCTGGCATCTGCTGATGAGCTGTAGACTGATGGTTGTTTCAGTCTTAAAGGAGAAAATATGTGACTGAGTTGTTTTAAAATATGATACGAACATCTTCTGTATGTCTGTAATGTCACTTTTTAAATTTTCACTCTGATTCGAGGCTTTACGAAACCTCTGCTGCACCAAACATGTTCAAAATGATCCTGTTAGCAGATTCAAGGGTTACATTTAGTTACACATGATAAATGAGCACCTAGTTTCTGTTTCATGAAAACATCTCATCGGATGTTCGTGTGTTGAATGAGAGCGACTGAAGATTAATGATTCCAGACGTTGACGCAGCGTTAAAACCTTTCCAAACGCTTCCTCTTCCGGTTTTTGGCCTCCATGTTGGTCGCCGTCGAGCAGTACCCTGCTGCGTTCTGCTCCGGGTCACTCACTTCCTCCTTCATGTCCAGTCACATGACCTGGGCTGTGTCATCACTGTGGGACACACACACACACACACACCACCGCAGCGTAAAAGGCAAGAGGATGGAGATGAAGATGAAGGGAGGGGACTGGATGTGGGCGGAGGAGGGAGGTGTAGGAGCATCACAGGGGTGACGTCACATCACGACCTCCTTCCCAGCATCTACACACACACACACACACACACACACACACACACACACACACTCCTTCCCTCCCTCCAGCAGCAGAAGATGTATCCCCTCGGCGTCTGAGAAATGTGCGAGAATGCTGAAGGTCCGCAGCTGGATATGACCTCCAGTGACTCAGCAATGACACGTGATGGCATGTTCTTTTTTAGACAAGAAGGAACACAAGACGCGTGTGTGTGTGATTATTTGTGTGTTTTTGTGTACGTTGCGATGTCAGGTACGACTGCAGACAAATCGGCAGAAAAAGTGCCAGCGAGGCTGAAATAGGTTCAGGAGTCGGGGGTGAGCGAGGGACTGCAGATGTCCGCGTGAAGTAGGACCTCCCCTGTTGTTATTCCCCCATTCGTTCACACACACACACACACGCTCACACACACACACTCACATACACGCAAACGCCCCCAAATAGCATCATCATCATCATCATCATCATCATCATCATCAGTGACCCATCACCTCCTGCAAAATGTCAGCGCCGCTCTGCTCGTCTGTGCTGGATTCAACCAGTTTGTTGCTGTGTGAGATGAAAGCAGGCGGCCATGTTTGGCCCTGAGAGCAACACAGCTGACTGATATCGCCTTGACGACGCCCACATACATGACGCTCAACTGCACATGTGACTTAAACGTGTGTGAGCGTTTTAGCCCGCCATTTGTTGTTTCCTTTCGTCCGCGGCTAGAGACGCCCGAGACGTCTGCACCCGTCTCTGGCCGAGGCGCCATCACCGCATCCAACCCCCCCAACCCCCACCTTCACTGCTCTATTGGTACCAAACAGCAGCCTGCCCCCCCCCACCGACACACACACTGCACGACTGTTCAGCCCCAGCTGCAGAGTCACAGCTGCAGTTCAGCAGGGGCGCTCTGACATCATCGCCTCCTCCCGGCCAATGATCTGCTTTTGTTTATTTTAAGCAACACTTGCTGTCTGACCAGAGGACGACGTGTCGTGTTTTAGCTGGAACTCGTCTCCGCTGTCGTCCTCCATTCCTGTAACGAGAAATGCAGAGAGAAAAGTTCTCAAACTACTCGGCTGCAAATGTAGAAATCGCTTCAGATGTGCAGCAGATATTCAGTCCACGTGACCTGCTTTAAAAAAGAAAAAGGCCAAACTGAGGTCAGATGACTTCCCTCCTCTAAGATACACGCTCTAAACTAGCAGCGCTGGTAAAAGGGAACTTGTGATTAGACTCATTATTCAACCTTAAACTGGATGAAAACATTTCTCTAAAACACCAAAGATCCAGGCAATCGCACTCGGACCAACACAACTGCACAGAGAGGAAGTGGGAACATGATCCAACCTCCATCTGAGCTCCTGTAGCCGTTCGAACCAGATCAAACCAACTACAGCTTTGAAAACGTTGCTGCTCTTCTTTCAGGTGCAGATAAAGAAGCATTTCAGAGATTTTAATGAGGTAAAACAGCATCATGGACACACAGGTGTGTGCAGTATAGTAAAATGAAAAGACAAATGACTTCAGGATGGATGTCTTAGTCCATTATTGTCATTTTTAACTCATATAATCCGGCAGTGAGGTGAGTTTATTTCACCTGTTCCCACAAAATCAATCAACTTCCTTCATATTATTGATACAAGTGCAGCAGGTTGAATTGATCTGTTATGTCAAGATGTTGACACTCATTATACTAAAGTACAGGAAGAAGGGAACAAACAGGAAATAATGTTTTACAGTGCAGACCTGGTGAAAGCAGGGTCGTCTAGATTTAGACTAGATACCCTAAATGTTGTTAGGTTAGGGTTGCATTTGGGCTATAATATGGAAAGATAAAACGTGCCTTGATTGCAAGAAAAGCCAAAAATCCAAGTAGCTTCAGATAAGATTCAGTCTGGATGACGAAAACTGAGGCGAACTGACAACTTGAGCGAAAGCTTTTCCCTCAACCTGAATGACTCCTTTTTATTCACTAAAACGAGAAACACTGCAAAAATTCATTAGAAAAACAAAACAAGGTGTTCAAACTATTTCTCAGGTCGGTTGAGTCACACTGTAGGAGTTTGGAAATCCTCCAATGATACATTATCTTTAAGACATCTGTGTCCTACACGTGGCTTTTGATTTGCCTTTAACTTGATCTACTTTTTAAAACGTTTTAAAACGTGGACGCTGAGGTTTTAAGGTTTTAATCGTGCTTATTGTGCAGAGCAGCTGCAGAGTTGCTCCTCGACTCTTTCAGCGTTATTACCATAATTTGTGGTGGGAAAGGAATCGCTCATCAATCAGAAGTGTTGGGAAAGTGACCACACCAAAGACCCGGGGCCCACTGTTTGAGCAGCAGGCTCGCAGGGGTCAGCTGGGGTGTGTGTGTGTGTGTGTGTGTGTTTTGTCATTAATCACTGCAGATTTGAACAGAGCAAGAGGCTTCACAGCTTTTATCGCTCTCTGCTCTTCTTCATCCTCCTCCTCCTTCACGGCCGGTGGCCTTCGCACCCCATCTGACCACCGTACGGAGGCCAAGGTCAACCTGACCTCCCCCACAACATCTCCTCCTCCAGGAGTCACCCTTCATCCTCCACCTCCTCCCACTCAGCCTCCCTCCTCGCCTCACATTCCCCCTGCCGCGTCCCCTTTGTTCACCTGTTGTCCTGGAGACTCGATTGCCACTGAGACCACCCCCCTGCATGTGTGTGTGTGTGTGTGTGTGGCAGAGGTCACCACAGAAGCTAAAATAACAGATAATCCCTCATAACATTGGTCAGGCCATGACACCGTAGAGGCCGCTCACAATCAACAACAAACGTCACATCATATAACATCATATAACGTCATATAACGTCATATATCAGTAAAATAATACAACATACCATAACTGTTACTGTTTATTTGTTGTTGTTTTCTTCATTAACAGACTAGCAGCCATTAAAGGCCCCATAAAACGGACGATAGAGCGTCTTTAGCGTTCATACTGTGACGTGTTTCCTACAGTAACAGGAGGGATTTCAATCAAATCCTCTGCATTTGATTGGACAGCAAACATATACTGTAGGTGGGTTACAAACCTGTTGGTAGTTCAGGAGACATGAATGAATACTGACGTCCAAACACACACATTTCTTCCTGACTCGCTCCATATTGCTCTGTTAGTTTTGACAAAGGGTGAAGTGAAGTTTTATACGACCTCCTCCAAAGTCCCATTTGAACTTTTGGGATGTTGATGTAAAGAAAAGCACTCTGATATATAACAAGAGATAAATGAACACATGGACACAGGATTAAACTGGCAGCTAATGGGGATGCTAATGAAACACAACAACACGCAAAATGGAGAAAACTAGCTAGCTGTCCAAAACAGCACATTGAAGCTACTCAAATACTAAAGTACAGTTTTCAGGTACTTTACTTGAGTATTTCCATTTGATCCTTTCAGTCTTTTGACGTCTTACTAAAAGCAGTGTGTAGTCGGGTCACATTTCAGATGTCTATGAGTTGTTAACAGCTCCACCAAATAGTGATTTTTACCTCTAAACTTCTCACATGGTTTCAATAAATGATCCAATATTTTCACCGCTGTGTGAGATAACCTGTAGAAACATTTTAAACATGCTAAAATAAGATGGCAAACATGGCAAACATGGTAAACATTATACATCGTCCTTGTGAGCATGCTAGTATTTTGACTAAGTAAGTAATTTGGTCACTTTTTATTTGAAATGTGTTCATCAGTAAATTGTTGTTTTATCTGCTAACGCAACATGGAGGAAACTAGCTAATAACATGGAAGTATTTTGTAATCAGAAAGAGAAATAATGGAGGCTATATTTTGTGCTAATTAGCAATTAGCAAAGCTAGCAGCTAGCCAGAGAATGAATCAACCAATGACCTTCTGTGTTTACGTTCTTACTCCCGCCCCAGACATATCTGACCAATGAGAGGAGAGAACATTCTCACCTGGCTTTTTAGTGATGCATTTTAGTTTGTTTTGATTTTTTTTTTCTGCGTAAAAGAAAAATTAAACCAAGTTTGTCCCCTTATCTACTGATTCAGACCAAATCAAATCAAATCAAATTTTATTTATACAGTCCAAAGTCACAAAATACATTAGTCTCAGAGAGCTTTACAATCTGTACAGGGAGTGACACCCTCTGTCCTTAGACCCTCGATTAGTGAGGAAAAACTTGCCCACCAAAAAAACTTTTAACAGGGAAAAAGGTGGAAGAAACCTCAGGAAGAGCCACAGAGGAGGGATCCCTCTCCCAGGACGGACAGACGTGCAATGATGTCACATGTACAGAACAAATCAACACACACATATTGTACACTCACAATGAATTATAGTGAATTACAATGAATGATGATTATTACAGTAGCAGTGGAACCTCGATCAAACTCTGTAGGTTTGAAAACACCCTCAGTCAGTGTATTACAACATTATGACCTGTAATGCTACTGTATGTTAGGGGCCTCTGCACATTCATTTCACTGGGACCGTCCCTCCAGCTCAGGCCTGACCTGTCCCGTCCGTCTCCGTCCTGGAGGCCGGCTGCAGGAATGCGAGGTGCGAGGCGCGAGGCGAGAGCTGGACCCGTCCCAACTGTCCCAAATGACTGCACACACAAAAAAAGGATTTAACTCTTTGTCACAATTGTCCTCTCACACTCTGGCCGGCAAGAAAAAAACAGCACAAGACTCCCTAAACTAACCCCCCCCCCCCCCTCCTTTCTCTCCTCGCCACCCTCAACCCTGACCCACCCCCTCATTGTATCCACCCCCCTCCCCTACTTTTCTCCTGACCCCGGCCGCATGCATAAAAGACCCATCAGAAGTATCGCTGGCCACATTTACAAGTGAAAGAGGCCCAATAATGGAGCGGTTAGGGAGAAGAATGAGGAGACAGAGGGGCACTCACAGATGTGGAGGTGGGTGGGGAGGAGGTGGGGAGGAAGCTTCCCATTGTTGCCCCCTCCCGCCCTGATGTAGGGCAGGAAGAAGGGAGGGCTGGGAAGGGGTGAGGAGGTAAATAAGGAGGAAGAGGAAGGAGGAGGAGGAGAAGGAGGCGAAAGTGGCTTTTAACACCCGATTTGTGACGGAAGAGCAGAAGGGAGGAAAGAGAGGAAGAAGAAGTTGGGAGAAAGTGAAAGTAGAAGAAGAAGCAGCTTGTCGTCCTACTTTCTTTACTTTTCTATTTTCCTTTTCTCTCATGATCCTGTAGTAGAAAAGCGAGGCTGGTCCAGGGAGCGTGTGAACTGGCTCAGAGGTCACGAGAGCTGTGTAGGCGTGTGTGGTCATCCTGGCATTAATATATACATATATATATGTGTGTGTGTGTGTGTGTGTGTCATTGTCCAGAAGGATGGAGATGGGGACACAGCAACAGCAGCTGGTTGTGAAGAGGCCTCTCAGCTGACCTTCAAACCCCTCCTCTTCCTCACACCGCCTGTGTGGTGGGTTAATGAAGTCATCACGGCGGGATGGAGGCGAGATGTGGCGTCTCTACGAGGCGTCTCTACGAGGCGTCTATACGAGGCGACAGGGTGTCTGAGCATCATCAGAGGACGACGTGTTTCCTAAATGTTGACACTTGTTGCTGGCAGGTCAATCGGTCACCTCCAGCAGGTAACAGTTTGGTAGCAACCTAAAAAAAAAAAGTTTCCTGTCCTTAATGTAGAGAAACAAACTTTAAATTTAAAGGACAGGTTCACAATTTTCAGACTTTTCCTCTCTACACCATCAGGTTGACATTTGCTGGTTTAGCGTTTAATATCTCAGTGACGTGAGGACTCAATAGTTTGGTGATACTTTGACTTCTCCAACATCCACAGTTTAGTTCCTTATTGAAATATCTTGACAACAGCATCTCACAAATGAATGTATTGATGTGAAATATGATTAAATTTCAGGAGTTTTAATAACTGTGACATATATTTTATATATGATGATTTATGACCAGCCTCAGCTGTACTTTGTGTTTGGTGCTAATTTGCATGCTAACATGCTAAATCAACACAGTGAACATGGTAAACATTATAAACATCAGCATGCTAGCATTATCACTGTGCACATGTTAGCATACTGATGTTAACATTTAGCTCAAATACAGCCTCACAGAGCTGCTAGCATGGCCGTAAACCCACCAGGACGCCACAAATGTATTAATTTATGTACACATATATAACATTATATACATAATACATTCAACATAATGCTCATCAGTAATTAAGGCCTATAGCAGCATAACTAGAGGCTGGTCCAAGGCGGGCCTGAGCCAGCGCTAACTATTAGCTTTAAAAAGATAGAAAAGTTTTATTTGATTCAGTTTAGTAGCAGAAATTGTCATCCAGGTATTAAGACATGCTTGAAGTTTAGTAAACTGGCTTGACTGATAGATATATAGTGAATATAGATATAATTGGGTATCATCTGCATAACAATGAACATTTATGGAGTGTTTTCTAATATTATATTATAATATTATTACCTGAATGAAGCATGTAAGGTGATTAGGAACTCTGTGTCCAGAGGATTCATCATTAACATGTACAAACTGATAATTAGGACTTAAACCAGCTTAATGCACTTCCTTTAACGCCAATTAAATGTTCTGATAGACATCTAGTGAAGACGGCATACAGTCCAAGCTAGCAGCCCAAAATCTTTGTTTTCTTGTTGTCGTTTGAAGGCAGTTTTAACCGTTAGACTGTGTTCAGCTCTATATTTATATCAAGATTCAAAGTATGTATTTACTGTATATATTCATTTATGTATTAATCTACAAAATCTTTTTTCAGATGAGTGGAACAAATGAAATCGCCTCACAACAAAGACGGTTCTTACAGATCTAGTGGACTATAAAGAGTGAGACACATCAAACACACACAGCCAGAATACTGACGACCTCTGACCTCTGTTCATTTCCGATGGAGAAAATATTAATTTCCTGCTAAAGGAAGGTGGCTCCATCTCTGTCAGAGAGTCACATCTCTGCTTCCTGTTCGGACCTCTGAGGAGACAAACAGCAGCTCCACTCATCAGAGGAAACAACACATGAAAACCACTTTTAACACCTGATAAAAGACTGTCCTGTAGAAAAGCTTTGAAATGCTGGATACTGATGACTTGCATGAAGGAAAAAAGGCAGAGCTGCACACTCATAATTTTGATGAAATATTTTATTCTATTTCATACTTATACAATGCATTTTTTAATGCAGAAGGCAGCAGAAATCTCATTTTAAGATATTTTTAACATGGTAAACCACATTATAATTTAAAGCAGAGTCATTTTTATGTCTTATCGTCATGGAATAACTGATAGTAGGTGGCTCAGAGGAGTGGTTCATGTAGAAATACATCACAAATTAATGTTTAAATATGTTTGTGATCGGATAGAATCAATTAAAAACAATCAGACGGCTGTAAAGTAGCAGTAAGCAGTCAGTGAAGCAGCTCTGTATATAGCACTTAAAACATTGTGCCGCATGTGTGTTTTGTATGATTTCATGTATAAACAATAAAAAAACATAACTCACATAGTCAGTGGACCATAGTTTTTTTTTTTACACCACCGTTGACTATTTTTAAAATTGAACCATCAGTTTTTATGGATTTATTTCTTGCAGCTGCTGGTTTTAGTTAAAGTCTATAAAAAACAACCTGCAGAGACTTTATTTACTCCAGCTGTATGTTGTATGTTATTTAGTTTGCCAGCAGAGGGCATTTTCATATCTGCAGTGACTCTTGTTAAAGCTTCATTAAAGTATTCAGTGGAGACTTTAAGATGTATTGAAAGAATAACAAAATATAAAAGATGTCACCTAATTTATTAAAGTTGTGTTGGTTGATGTGAAAAGGATGATTGATATTTGGTTATTTGTTGCATTAAAAAGCAGGTTGGCAGCTATTGTTCACATGTTGGATTTTTGGATGTTCTTTGAACAGACCAACAGGGAGACTTTACAGCACAGTGCTGTTTGAAACTGCCTGTAAATGTGACAATAAACACAGAATATGAAGGATGATCTGCCTGCAGCAACTCTCAAGTCTCTGTCAGAGGTTTTCATAGAAAATAACTCGCTGGCTTGAAGAAAAGCAGTTTAAAACCTGATGAAA
This sequence comes from Pampus argenteus, assembly GCA_036937835.1. NCBI lineage: Eukaryota > Metazoa > Chordata > Actinopteri > Scombriformes > Stromateidae > Pampus > Pampus argenteus. Next base: position 24,182,487 of record CM072867.1, on the reverse strand, counting down.
TAATTAGGAACATTGTCAACAGTCTTTCATCATCCGTCACTTATTGTACTGATGTGTGATGCATATACAGACATTCAATTAAACTTAAAATAAAAAAGGAAAAATAAATAAAATAAGGTCGTGGCAATATTTCAGAATTCGTAGTATTCATTTTGGCAGAGGAATACTGACTTCTTAATCACTTGAGATAAACTGCTCTTCTTTATCTCAACAGTAAATTATTTTAATTGTATCCTCGGTTAAAGTAAAGTGCACTTTGAGTGTGTCTAAACACACATTTTAAAGCATAAAAAAAACCAGACTATAATAAATCATTTTGTACAGAACTCCCTCATATGAGACCATTTTAATGAAACTTCACTGAGCTGCAGGTGAACTCTGCTTCGCCTCCTCCTCACCTGGCAAAATTAAGTCTTTACTGCCACCTGCTGGTAGAAGTGGTGATGTGATCTACTTCCTTCTCTTTAAACAGATCTTGTACTATTAAAACAGGACACTTTACATTTTCAATACATGTCCAGTTTTATAACATGTTTGATAATATTAAAGATAAAAAAAGATATTTAAATAAAGTTTAATTAAAATTGAGGGAGCTGAAATCGGTTAAATTATGTTATATTCCGGATTTCTACAGAATATGTTTTAATACCAGTAAATTAATACCTGTTTAACAATCAACCTGGCCAAAGTGTAAAAGTGTGGTGGAAAACCATCATAGGTACCATATGGCCTACAATTATTTATTATTAAATTACATTATTTCAGTACTTTCTAACATCATATAACAATAATTCTTCATGATATAATTAAAATAATGCGTCAAATAAAATAGATAGTTAAAAATGAATGAACAGTCTCACTTGTAGTTCATAGATGTAGAACATAAAACACATTTTATAACTAACAGTACTGCGTGTGGCAGGCAAGACAAAAATTTGACATTTGTTCATGTAATTTAATTATTTTAATACCTTCTGATACCTTAATACCTTGTTACTTTAAGACTTTCTATACATGAAACGTATAGAAAGTACCCTGAATATTAGACTCTGTTCAGCACAGATGACGGCAAGAGCCAAAAAAATAAAAATAAATTAAATTAAATAAAAAATCAGCCCTATATTTCTCACTCAATGCTCCGGTTGACTTTTGTCCAGCACGTATCTTTACTTCCTCTTCACATGTTCGCTCTCGTTCGTCTTCAGATGATAAATTAAATAATAAAATTAAAAACTAACATTTTGAAGAGGTTATCGCCTCCCTCAAAGTCTGCCTGTTTCTGCTGCTTGCAGGAGCTTCTTAATCCAACAGAAATAATTTCTCCACAAAATTCATCATCATCAACATCCAGACACATTAAAAAAAACTAAATCAAATATTTTATATCCACGTTGATCCCTTTTAGAGAACCACTGCTCCCTTTCAGTAAAACTCTGAAACCAGAAAAAGCAGAAGATCTGCATCAGTGAGTAAAGAGGCCGAGCTCTCTTCTCCAGCTGCTAGCTGGCTAACAGATGAGCAAGGCATCGAACCTCCAGCTGCTCCGGTTGGATCCTCTGTGGACACCTGCAGGTCAGCCGACAAGTTTCCAGCTACGAATGTATGAATGTGAAAGACGGGTGGTGTTGAGGAAATTGAATCTGAGACCACATCGTGGCAAATTCATAAATTAAAGGAAGCGTTGGGTTTAAGGTAGTCCTAGTTCGGATACTGAACAATGCTCAGGGGATAAACTCTCCCAGCTGGATATGTACTGAACTGCTATAACAACGAGGACTCCAGCACAAAACTGCTTTGATGCAAAGTGCGTAAGGCGTCCTGGACTCTGAATCCCTGCCTGCTGCAGAGAGGCGGGAGACATTTTTTTCCTTTCAGAGATCCAGACACTTTTCTCACAGACTCACCTCAGGACGAGTTTCTCTTTCAGTCCATTAAATCAACACATTTCCTCTCAGCTCACAGGTAGAAGCTGATTCTGGCGGGGACGGCTTTGCAGCCTGTAGTAGCGAAGTACTGTCCCTGGTCGGGAGTGTAGGTCATGTCGCCCGCTACTGCCTCCACCACGTCACTGTGGTCACTGCGGTCGCAGCTGCCGCGCTGGCAGAGCTCTGAGAGGACGCAGCGCTCCACATGTCGTCGACTCAGCGGCAGGAAGGGAACAAAGCGGGTGATGAGCTTCTTCTGGATGATTTTTGAGTGGAAGAACCCACCTGGAGAGAGAAACTCACTTCAGTTCTCATCTGAACAATGACAAGTTGCTGATTCATTTGTGTGTTCAAAGTTTAGCTTATTTAAACACAAACATTTTCAATCAAGAGAAGAAGGAACTTAGACTCAGTAGAAGCTTCTCCCTAAATGTTTAATAACCATCTTACTCGTGTTGCTGTTGTAAACCGCCTGTGCGATGGCTTCCTGCAGGTCAGCCGACCGGATCTCCTCTCTGTCCCGTCCAGCCTGACGGTGCTCCAGAACCAGTTTATTGATCACCTCCTCCCCCGCAGTGCTGCAGAGAAAACACACAAAACACATTCAGAGTCTGAGGGTTCATGCAGCTTTTTCAGTGTAAAACTCAAGCTCTTTTAAGCACTTTCAATGAACCTGAAGGTACCAAGGTATCTTTACCAGCAGCTGCAGAGCACATTCTTCCATTGCCATGCCTCCATGTGTGTATATATATTTACCTGATGAAGACATAGATAGCTTTGCGGTAGTTGGTGCGAAACACGACATGGGAGGGACCCAGGAAGGGCACCAGGACACTGATGAGGCCTGGAGGCATCTTCTCCATCTCATCAAAAATGAAGACAGATCGAGCGCACTCCGTCAGGTTCCCCTGCACCCAGCTCTTCAACTCCTTCTGCAGCACCAGAACAGAGGAGGTGTTTAAAGACACTGAATCGCCCTGGAAGCAGCTCCTAAAGCTGTACCAACTGCTGTGTAATAGACATACAGTAAAACTAAGCTTATCTCTTATTCTGGAACAAACATGTTATCACAAACCAGTGCTACCTAACTTACCCTGTACCGATTCACCTGGTCAGGAAAAGGGAAGTGCAGCGTGGGGATGAACTGGTGGACGTACGGGCTGCTCATCGCTGAGCCGTACAGATGATTTCCCAGCATGGAGCTGACCAGCGTCTTCCCCGTCCCAGAGGAGCCATGGAAGGACAGCACCAGGGGCCGGTCTGGGCTTTTCTTCTGAAGGAATAAGGACACCTCCTCCGACACGATGTCTTGGGCCAGATGTTGTCCGTAGACGTTCTTGTAGAGGTCCCACTCCAGGTCTGGACGTGAGGAAACAAACACAGCAACACTTGATGTTAATATTACCACCGAGCCTCAACAGCTGACGGGCTAAAAGCAACATATCACATGATCACCTGATCTGTTTGCTTTGACTGTCAACAACACATTTTGATACAGGTGGTGTATCTAGTTTTTTTCCTTCGCTTTTAAATGTAAAATTATTTTTAAATAAAGACACAAACACATAATACAAAGCGACCCTGAACACATCATCACCAACCTGTAACAGAGCTGCAATGATTCGTCAATTAATCAGTTGATAGGCAATCAATCAACTATTGACTTAATGTGATTAGTTTTAATGTAAACATGTCCATGTTCTCAGTTTACAGCGTCTTAAATGTGAATAATTGAAACAGAAAATCATCACATATATGTTTTATATATATATAAATGTAGTTTATTTAATAAAAACCTGCATCAAAACAGAGAAGCTAGTTAGCATAACACTAACCTGTCAGTGTAGCTAGCAGAACACAGACTGAACTACATTAACAGTTAACTAACTTTAATTAACACTTTCTACACACGAACAAAAACACAACTGTATATATAACTGTATATTTAACTGTATATTTAACTGTATATTAGGTCGGTTTGATCTCTTCTAGGCTAGCTTGCTAACAACAAGCAGCAGCCGTTAGTTGAAGTTAGCTAGCCGGACACAAACACAACGTCTTACCTCTGATGTTCTCCTTAAAGTCGCAGTCGCAGTTGTCTAATATTGAGCAGTAAAGTCTCTCAAAAACACAGTAAACTGGGCCGACGAGAAATAAAAGCAGCAGAGACGAGACGGCCAACATGTTGGCCAACAGAAAGCCCAACTGAACTGGACCTACTGCTAACGGTGCTCGGACAATTTGTAGTTCTTCTACTTCCCGGATGTCGTCAGGTAAAACAGTGCCGGAGGGGACTACATTTCCCAGAAAGCAGCTGGCGTGTATGCGTAATGAGTCGGACACGTTGGAGGTTCACAGTCCAAAAAGCGCAGCCGTAAATAAAACCTGTGGGGAAAATATTTATATACAGTATTATATATAATGTGTATATTTTTACGACTGTATAAGATTATTGTTTTTTAATCTTATTAACATTATTTAAATTTCTTTACATATTTGAAAACATGTCAGACACTGTATAATATAATATAATATAATATAATATAATATAATATTATATATATATAAATTAGATTTTTGAGGGTTGTTTTTGTGTTTTTTGTTTGCTTGTTTTAACTGTTTAGACCGGAAAAACATAGAATATCTTCTTCTGATTAAACAGACGTCTATGTTCTTCAGAGAGATTTAGGTTGGAGAGAAGATGATATTTATCTGTGTTTCTATCATCACAACATCCTGTTTATGATCTCTCATCTCATCTCATCTCATCTCATCTCATCACCACCAGTGTAACATCAGCGGACAGGTTTTCTATCTGAGTCAAGTTTCATTTTAAATGTTTGAGGCTGAGAAATAAACATCAGACATGTAAACAGGCTCGAGAGTGAAGTAAACATGTTTTATTTACATTTCACACATTACGTTAATACTGCATATTAATTAATACGCTGTGTACCTGTGTGCACTGTAGGGTTTGCTTTCAATTCACTCACACTCCACCAATAATAATAATAATAATAATAATAATAATAATAATGGGTTTACATGAAATATTCACTTCATGTTAGAAAATCCTTATGATATAAGGACACATAATGATAACCATAGTACAAATATGGAAATGTATATACAATGTTATTCCTTTCAGCTGTTATTGTGATGTACAATATGACAGTATAGAGTTCATACAGTTTTTAGGAAGATCCAGCCTTCAGGTAGACATAAAAACATATTTCTATAAATTAAACCGACCCATGAGTTACTGAGATGAGGCACAGCCTCGAACATTTCATTCTTCCTCCAACAGAAAATGAAACTGTACCATGACAGCACAGTACTGTACATTTCATATTTCATATCCTACATATTCTGTACAAGATGCTGATTTCTGACTCTGGCATTGGTGCTTTGAAACAACAAGTCCTCAGTTAAAACACATAAAACAAACCCAAATGTTCACCAAAGCAGCAGCCGGATATCTATAATGTTGTGTATCCTGCAGTACTTCATACTTCATGTGCCGTCACCATCCTACATCTACTGACTCCTTTCAGAAACTATCCTCAGCTTCTAAAGACCATTTTAATACCATTATATTAGGATAAGATGGACAGACTGAAGCAAACGTCCATCCTTCTGAAAGTGCTTTTTAACAACGACTCTTCTCCCTCATTATATCTATGAATATGTAAATATTGTTCATTTCAGAAGTTTAACAGATTGACACCTGATGTCTCCTCCTTCACAACTTCATACTCAGTGTTTGTGTAAGTTACATACTGGACCATAAATGCTTGAAAACAAGAAGAAGAAAAATAGGAAATAACCCAAGTTTCATTGGGTTACATGAAAGGCACTTAAAATCAAATGTATTGTTATTAATTATTAATTATTATTATTATTATAATTAGTCCAACATTTACATCCTTGCTATGAACTAGTCTGCAGAGGTCTGGACATTTGAACCAAAGCTTCAGCACTAACTGACCTCTGACCTCTGACCTCTGTGTTTTAGGTTTTTGGGGAGGTTTCGTCCTACAGCGACTCTGGTTTAGATTTCTATTGTGTTGCTGCTTATCTGTTTGGAAACGTGGTCCTGTTCTCCCTTTTTATGACTTTTGCCATTTAAAGAAGGCTGTCAACCCCCGACTGCTTGGAAGAGCAGCCTGGTGTCGGACAGAATAATGTCTGAAACTCAGTGAGCTCTGAATAAACAGGTCAACGCGGTCTGACAGGTGGCTCCAGCCTATTGGACAAGGCGGTCAGCACCTGGTCAAACTTGGCGTATCTCAGGGCCTGGACCTCCCCGGCTCCCCTGCTCCCCCACAGCAACCTCATCTGGAAGTCGGTGTGAAACAGCTCGAAGACCTCGGTCTGCTCCTGGAAACCTGAAACATCACATCACCTGGTTATTCAGCCACTGGGCTTCATTCAAACGTGGGAGAAAAACAAGAACAAAAAAATGTTTTGGATATCGAATCATTTACTCTGAATTTAATTCTGATAATTTCACCTCTTATGTGAAGGACACAGATAAACAATATTGACACACACTCATGGATACATTAATTAAATCGATCACAAACATTATGAAATATTGTTAAATTCACTCCAGTAGTCAGATGCAGAGTGACTGGATGAAGCTGAAGGAAATAGCTCATTTGTTAGGGACTACTTTCAGCGGCGGATGAGTATTTTCAGGCAGCAGGACGGTGTGTGTGTGTGTGTGTGTGGTTCTCTCATTCTCACCTTGCAGTTTGCTCTCAGCGTTGGATCGGTAGATTCCCCCCAGCTGTGCGATGGTCCTCGCCGCCCCCAGGTGGAACATGACCACATCCACCCCGGCTTCCACCGTCTCCCACGGCTCGACCCCATCGCCCACCGCCACGCTCTTCTCCAGCAGAGACAGCAGGGGGAGGACATGAGGGAAGGTGGTGCTGGACAGTGGGCAGCTCTCTGGAGGACAGACAGACGGAGAGTCAGTCATCCGTTTCTGCATCAAACGTGTGATTAAGTGGTTCTCATCTGTCTATCTTAAGGATTTTCAGCCATATGAGCAGAACGATGACTCAAAAACAGTGTAGCAACACCTTAAATGTCACAACAGCTTCTTTCTGTTGCGTCACTTTTTTTTTTTTTTTTACTTCATTTTGCTCTCGAGACAACATGTCTGATTGTCACCTTTTTAAAGATATTGTGGAAATGAAGGTGCACAGCTAGTTATCACTTTCAGCATGTTTTGTTTTGTTTTGTTCGAGGCGTGAAACACGTGAGGACGTTTACCTCTGCCGTCGTTCAGGCTCTTTATAAACGGCCTCAGGGTTTTCTCGTAGAGAATGGCGCCCTCTGTGTGTCGCTGGCGTAACGCCGTCCAGGTCTGCTCCAGACGAGACACCTGAGAGACAGAGAAATATGACAACACTGAATCTAAATTTTATCTATAATATGATTTATTTAATAGTAGAAATGTTTAAAAAAATCTCTCAACTGTTATGTTTATTTTTTCTACCTATTCAACATAAAATAAACAGTAATACTTAATGACTATTTTATTTAAAAAAATTAAAAGGTAACTTTGCTCTATTGCTGGTAAACAAATGTAGCTAAAATAGATGCTACAAGATGCTAAGTACAATTTTGAAGTGCCAGGACGTATTTTTTAAATATATATTTTTATTTATTTTATTTTATTTTATTTATCTAATTTGCATGTCACGGTACAAATCTGAACATGGAGACCAAAGGCACAGATGCCATCATTAGTCTTTATAGTTTTACAGCACCAGCCGCAGATAAATATGTGTTTATTGTGGATAGACAGGAGGTAAGAGGTTGTTTTTCAGATGTCTCATCAGTGTTATTATCACTCTGACACATAATTTGTTACTCCAACTAAGAACTGCAGCCTGATTTAAATCCAGCCAGGGAACAAGTTTTCTCTCCACTGTTTCCTTTTTGTCTCCACTATCAATGCAAAATAAAATAAAGACATCTCTGCGTAAGTCTGGTTTAATGTATATTTACCTGAGGCAGCTCTAAGGCTCTCATGATGGCAGCGAAGCCGAACATGTTGCCTACGTTGCTCTTGAGCTCAGCGGCGATCTGGATGATTTTATGCAGCAGACCGGCCCGTTCCTCAGTCGTCCCCGTGCAGCCCAGCACATCCACCGCCAACATGATCGCCATAGTCTGAAACCTGAGACGGGGAGACGCCGCCTTCATACTGTAGCTCATACATGCACATAATCTGTTGACTTTATATTATGAGTAGTATAGTTAATATTTATTCTTTGAGTAGCATAAGCATAATCTCTCCTCCGATGGTGAGGCGTCCAAACGTCTGGTTCTGACTCACCTCTCCAGCAGGTCCAGTCTCAGCTGTTGGCCATGCGGGAGGGTGAGCAGCTCCATCCCAGAGCTGACTCCCATCATCCTTTGCACCTCTGGAGTCACCTCCAGAATCTTGGCCACCTGGAACAAAGCACACACGGTACTGAAGTCTACGTATGTAAATGCTTTTTTCCTCTCATATCAGGACACCCGGTCTTGCTTCTCAACCCTTTCTAACTTACCACGCAGTCAGCCTTGGTGATGTGTTGGGCCGCCGTCCTGGGATCGACCTCGGCCAGAAGTTCCTTCACCCTCCGCAGGATGCTCACATCCAGAGGCTTATTCTCCTTGGGCATCAGCGGCGACTGGTACCTGCCGGGCCTGAAGGACGACACCGTCTCTACCACTGGAGAGAAGTACACATTTCCGTCCTCCACCCTCAGCTGGTCGACGCCTGCTGACCCTTCCTCCACCCACAGCCTCTCCACGTAGCTCTGAGGGCTGGGGTAGAGCTCCGTGTAGCAGCTTCCATCCGTATCAGAGGATGGAAACTGCTGGTTTGGATGAAGCTGGGGTCTGTCCTTAGACTGTCTGTGGAGGGTGCTGCTGGGGGAGGGAACGGGTCGGGGAGCATCCGGGGCCCCGAGGGTGCTGCTGGGGGAGGGAACGGGTCGGGCAGCATCCGCGGCCCTGGGGAGAGACGGGGATGGGGCCCTGCTGGCTGCCCGGCTACTGCAGGGGCTTCTGGACTGTGAGGCTGGAGATGGAAGAAGATGAGACAAAGAAGGTGATTTATTAACTCTACTTCTGTAGTCAGCTTCATTCAAGGCCGGTCTGTGGGCTCAACTCACGATACATTAATCTATTTTGAAGAAAAGTTGACAAATGGATTAAAAAATGTCTGAAAACATCCAAGGTCACTAATGCATGTAGATACTTTTTACAAAATGTGCCCGTATGAACACTGAAACAGGCTTTTCATGCTCCTAGAAGATCAAACGTCTGTGTTTTATAACATTTTATTTATTTATGGGATGTTTTTGCCTTTTTTGTAAGTTTCATATATTATTCTTGTTTTTGTAGTGATTTTGCCGTCATATCGTTTGTTTCCAGTATTTGTTATTACGTCGTATTATCCCAGAAGAATTTAATGTTGTTCTGTTGTATTGTTTTGAATAATTTTAATCAATATATTTTTTTTAAAAGCTATAAAGATTACAAATCCCTAAAACACAGGCTTGTAGGATGTACTGCAGCTGAGATTCAATAAAAAAAAGGCATTCACACAATCTGATCTGTGTCATATTTACTCCACAAAACTTCATCAATCAACATTTACATTATAAATAAAAAACTGCAATTTAAACACAATAAAATGTACAGAAAGTTAAATCAAGACATCATTCAGGTTCATTCACCTTTCACATCTTAATCTGAGCCTGAACCTGGTTCAGGTGCACATCTACCTTCATGTTCCTCCTACTTTCATGTGAGATTTAGCTTGTGTAACTGCACACGGTCTGAACTTTAGTCCTCATGTCTCAATGCCAACACGTTGAGCTGCTTTGGCCGAAACAACAGTGTGCTGTGAGGGAGGCTGGTTGCACCAACAACAGGATCCCGGTAAGTTTACTTTGACTTCAGATACTTTAAAACGACGTCCTGATGTTTGTGTGGGTTTTGTGTACCTGTTGGATGATGTGATGTGAGAACATTACTGTAACATCGTTTCGTTTCGTCTTCTTCCGCTTATCCGTTTGTCGGGTCGCGGGGGCAGCAGCTTCAGCAGGGAACCGGGGGTCGGACCGCCAGGGTCCCCGCCTCAGACTGCCGCCCATCTCTCTTCCCACCGTTAGACCTCTCCCATGGGTGGTGGGCCCATGGGAAGGGGGTACAGCACCTGGTATTCCCAAGCGGTCTCCCATCCAAGTACTAACCAGGCCCGACCCTGCTTAGCTTCCGAGATCAGAGATCGTGTTCAGGGTGGTATGCTGACCATTACTGTAACATTCAATCATTAAACACCTTTCAGACCTGCCTGAGTCACATTAATACCTGTATTTTGATATTTCAGTAGATTATGTGATAATGTGAGACTCTTATCGAGCGATATAAAAAACTACCGCCGTTAATCTATTATCAATATTAGGTTTGGAGCTGGTCCTATATTAAGCAAACTGATGACTTTCACCGTGATAGTTTAGCGCGGATGGATACATATTTGCGCAACGCAAGGCTGCAGCTAGCTAAACTCTTCCATACAAAATGACCACTGTAGTCGTATCAAACGTTTTATCCATTTACTGCGGCTCTTGTAATATCTAATATCATATAGAGTGAATCTATAAAAGGTTAGCTGCGACTCCAGTGGTCATTTTGCATCGAAGAGTTGAGCTAGTTGCCTCCGTGGCGTTTACAGTGTGGAAGAACCTCACTGCACATTTACTACGGCGATCGCTAACCGGAAGTGCTCTGCACTGCAAGCACAACAACATTCTTCAAAATAAAAGCTTAAAAAAGGAAGCATACATTATTTTGTCAGTATTTAGGTATTTCACATTCTGAACGAGCCATTTTAATCTAGATTAGTATCAAGATTTCAGTGAGATTAATTTAGATTAAAAAAATTAATCTATGCCCACCACTACTTTTATTACAGTTATAGTAACGTAACGAGTGTAGCTGTCATCAGCTCGAGTCCCCACCGGTCCACTGTCCCTCAGCGTCACTAAAAAATGACAGCAAAATGCAATTCAAGTTATTCACCTCCCAGGTATCCGTCAAAGTAAATCATAACTCAATTAACTAATTACGATTCTGATAATATAATCTAAAACACTTTTTCTACACTTCTAGATTAGATAATCTACAGTTTTAGATTTCCATAAAGTTTAGGACCTTTGTAAGACATGTTCTTATCTAAATCATTAACCATTAATCAGGCTTCCACAAGACAGACTTGAAAAGTACATTTTTCATTCTCTAGAACTTGAGAACTGTAGCGCCTGGTTAAGAACGATGAATCTAACATCCTTACATCTCTTGTCAGAATCCCTTTCAGAGATGTACCGACCGACCCTGCTCGTGCTTTCTGTGCTGCTCTGCTCTTCACTCTTGGTAAATGGAGGGAAAGTATTGGTGTTCCCAACAGACGGAAGCCACTGGATCAACATGAAAGTAATTATTGAAGAGCTTCACTACAGAGGCCATGAAATCACTGTGTTGAGGGCATTGGACAGCTGGTACATCAAGCCAGAATCCCTTCTGTACAAGACCGTCACTATAGAAAGCAGTAATGGTTTTGATGAGGAGGGCTTTGGGGAATTTGTAACCAGAATGCTGAACATGCGGCGGGAAGGCGCCTCAATCTGGACCCGTTTATCTCTGGAGTACGAAGTGCTGACGCAGTTCTATCAGATGAATAAGCAGGTGGTGGAGATGTTGGTTGATGTGTTTGAGAACAAGACTTTGATGCAGAGCTTCCACAACGCCAAATATGATTTGGTTCTGACGGATCCTGCGATAGGTGGAGGGGTGCTCTTGGCTCACCGTTTGCGTCTTCCACTTGTCTTAAACGTGAGGTGGACTATTCAGGGTGAGGGACATCATGCAATTGCTCCTTCTCCATTGTCCTATGTCCCAATTCCATCAACAGAGATGACTGACAAGATGACGTTTTCCCAGCGGGTCAGGAACGTACTTTTCTATTTGTTCACACGTCTTCAAATTTGGTACGTCACAGACCCGAACTACCGACCATTTGTCCATCGTTACTTCGGCCCTGATGTTCACTACATGGAGCTGTTTCAAGCAGCAGACATCTGGTTGATGAGGAATGATTTTACTTTTGAGTTCCCCCGGCCCACAATGCCCAACATCGTCTACATGTCAGGATTTCAGTGCAAACCCTCCAAGCCTCTCTCTAAAGAATTAGAGGATTTTGTCCAGAGCTCTGGTGAACATGGTGTCATTGTTATGACATTGGGCACCTTGGTGGCAAAACTTCCTGAAGATATCACCGAAGACATTGCCGCTGCTTTCGCCCAACTTCCTCAGAAGGTTATCTGGAGGCACAAGGGCAAAAGACCATCCACGCTTGGAAACAACACCTTGCTTTTAGACTGGCTGCCTCAAAACGACCTGCTGGGTCACCCCAAGACCAGAGTGTTTGTGGCCCACGGAGGCACCAACGGTGTACAGGAGGCCGTTTATCACGGCGTTCCACTGCTCGGCCTACCCCTCATGTTCGACCAGCATGACAACTTCTTCAGGATGGAAGTAAGAGGTGTGGCCAAAGTGCTGGACATTGCAACTGTGAACAAAGACAACTTCCTGCAGGCACTGAAGGAGGTGCTCTACGAGCCGTCCTACAGGGAGAAGATGAAGGCACTGTCCAACCTGCAAAGAGACCAGCCCATGAAACCACTGGATCGTGCCATATTCTGGATCGAGTTTGTCATGAGGCACAGAGGAGCTTCACATCTAAGGACTGATTCTTACAAAATGTCCAAGATCCAGTACTACTCCATCGACGTGATGGCGTTTCTGTTGGCAGTTATTCTGCTTGTTGTAATCAGTTTTATTGCAGCAGTAAAGTATTTGTGTCTGAGGGTGTTTTGTAGAAGCAAAGTCAAGAAGGAATGATGTTGTTGTGATACCGTCACTGTTTAATGGAAGCTGATTTCCTGCACAGAAACCTTTTGTAATTTGTTCTGTTCTGTAGAGTCGTGAACATCAGTTGACGAAGGTGATGTTTTCTGTCTCAAAACGCTGTTGGATGTTATAACTTAAGTCATCAGTTCTTAGTCCCTGGAGGTCTTTTCTTATTCTTATAAACAACTGCAATTAATTGAATAAAATTTAATAAAATACATTTTATATAAACTGGCACACTCAATTAAATTTTTCTTAAAATTTTATTTATTTTCTTAAGATTTATTTTAAATGTGAAATCACTATGCAAATACGATATGAGAGTTTTTAAGTTTGAGATATATATATATATATATATATATATATATATATATATATATATATATAATTCACTTTGGGAAAATAACCACACAGGTGAACTAAGACATATTATTATGCTTAAATGCTTAATAATGGGCATTGTCTGTGTTTAATAAGGGGTGATGGAGATGTATTAAATTACTGTTCTGTTCAATGAAGCAGGTGGCATCATTAAAAGCTGCTTATCGGTTTATTCTTACACTACTATTATGCCTGAACTAGCTTGAGTTTTGGTTTATTGTGATCACAGAGCACGTCTAGGACAACGTCATTGTGTTTGAGGTTCAAAGTTTCATTATGTTTTACATAACAGGAGGTTGTTTTACCACCTCGGTCATGTTGGGAGATATTTGATGTTTTTCTCTTGTTTACTTGTTTTGTAGATTTTCCTTCCAGCATAAAAGAAAGCCACAATTTAAATGGTATTATTTAAATTCATGCTATAAAATAAAGTGTACAGTATTCATACAAATCAAATAATTAATTGTTTTAGTCTCATATTGGCATTGAAATAAAATGTAACTGAACTGAACTTGAAGAATAAAAGAAATAAATGCATTAAATGACAGATAAAAGAGAAAGAGTGTGTTTCAATCTACTGTATCTGGGCTCTCCTTAATGTAAACACTGTACTGAAGTTATGAATGCCAAACCATAACCTAAAAATCCAGATGTGATTATGGACTATTTTTATAGATTAAGATGTGAAATGGAAGCTTGATTTGTTTAGTGAACTAAAATAGTTGGATAACTGTATTATTGTTAATGTTACAATCATATATTAATTTTATCCTTAGACACACAAAAACAAAATATCCTGACAGACTGGACACCAAAACATACGAGGGGTTAAATCTAATGAACTCAATGAGAATGAAGGTTTGATTTGTAACTGGTTTTATTAAATGATTAGTCAGCATCTGTGATGTCCGGTGACTCACAGACATTGATATCAAACTCACCGTTGTTGTCCGGAGGAGAGAGAGAGCAGTCTCCAGCAGTCAGCAGAGGTCGCTCGTCCTTTTCTCTGCCATCTGCCTCCCTGCGGTGCAGAGAGGAAGGACTATATGTAGAAAGAGAAGTAACAGTAGCACATTACCACAATGTAAACGTGCTCAAATGTGTGGAAACTACCGGTTTCATCTTTAACAATGCACTGTCATTTATAATCTTATCATAGTATATAATGTTAAACTTTAATCTTAACTGTTAAATAAAGAAGAGAAATAACACCACAGGTCGTAAATTCAGCGGCCAGAAACAAGCTATAGTTATCGCCATCTAGCAGCCGTAGTAATTATGACCCAGGGAAGTGACGTGATTGGATAGTTAGTTAATTAGTCAAGACCATTTATTATGCTCCTACGGGTTGTTCTGGAGAGTGTTTGCTTGTGTTTATTAATCAATTAGTCGACTCAAACTTTCTTCCTGATCAAATAACATAATTTATTAATCAAACATTTCGTGTTTGGTATTTTAAATGAAGCCTCACCTCCTTGGACAGACGCTCTCATCTCCGCTCGGGCTCACGCCGCTGCAGAAAGTCGTCTCCAGGTAGCTCAGCGGCAGCGTCCTGTTGACCGGCTGGTGAATCTGAGCCCCGCTCCACCGGGTCAGAACCGCCCTGCTGCCCACGTAGAAGTTAACCAGGGCCGGTAAGGAGTTAAAGGCCTCCGTCTCCAGGCTGAACTGGACCCGCGTGTACGTCTCGCTGGACTGCACCACCGTCTTCCTGATGAGGAAGTGGACTGTTTTCTGCTTCCAGTGGCTGGTGAGGACAAAGTCGCCCTGACTGGACTGAGAGTCTCTGACGAGGAAGTCACCGTGCTTCACCACCAGGCTCTCGGACAGCTGAGGATGCATTTTAATCAATATTCACAGTGTTATCTCTACTTTGTGTACAATAAATCCAACATCTGAAAGCACATGCTGATGTGGAAAGTCCCCCATTAAGATATAGGTTAGGTTTTAGGTTTAGATTAGGTTACGGTACTGGTAGTGTGTGTTTGTGTGTGTGTGTGTGTGTGTGTGTGTGGCGGGCCGACCTCCCAGGGGATGCGTCCGTGGTACCAGGCGTGGCTCCTCAGGTTTGTGCCGCTCAGCTTCAGCTCCTCCTCCAGCTCTTGGCTCAGTTTTTCTGACGGTGGCTCCAACCAGAACTTGTCCTTGGAGAACTTAAAGGGCATCACAATCAGACACCAAGAACCACAAACAACAACAACAACAACAACACAAGTTCACAGCGTCAGGGAGCCTCCACGTTTTTCTGATTGTGCTACTTTTCTCTCGACCGTCCTGCTCTCTGTCCTCACAACAAGCTGCATGAAATGTGCGTCTGTCTCCGACGAAGCGAGCTCTGCTCCGTTTCTGTGAGACTGTTTGTGTGTAAACGGATGAAGGACGGACAGCTCTGGCGGCACCGGGGCCCCGAGATGCAGACCCATGGAGGAGTCTTGGCCTTGTTGCTGTGGCAACGTCATTGTACAATGGGGGTCATCACTCAGTGGCGTTTTGTCTGTCGCGTCTTTACACAAACACACAAAAAAAACAGAAGCGGCGCTACTGTATATCAAGAGTTTACACTGAGGATGGGCTGGGAATGCTTTTGTTTTTAGGACACACACACACACACACACACACACACACACACACACACTGTTATATGGGTGACATGTTTTCTTTCCCGTGACACCTCCCACCCCTCCTGCTCTGACAGAATGGTTTGTCCCACTGGACCAGGAATTAAGGGCTGGGCACCGGGCCAGAACCAGTGTGTGTGTGTGTGTGTGTGTGTGTGTGTTGCGACGCTAATGAAAAGCTTTAATTTCATTAGCATTGTAATTCATTACCAGCTTGTCCCATTCAGATAAGTGTGTTTGTCAAGTACACAAGTATCCAATTATAAGTCAATGAAGTGGAAATTTTCTCGCTTTCCGTCTTTTCCAGGCAGAGCTGGCGGCCGAATCGAGGCCACGGCCGTTGCCAGCGGTAACCCAGGCAGCTTCAAAGTATCCCCCCGCATTCCCAGAGTCCTTTCTGTCACCGTCCTGATTGAATTAGAGCCCGAGTGCCGTGTGGAGAGGATCACAGCAGACGGGAACGAGGTTTGAATTAACCTTCACTGAACCTGGAGGACACTGACTCTGATGTTATGTGACGAGAGAAACTTACCTTCACATATTCTCCGCTGCTGTCTGTCAAATCCGGCTGGCTGAAAAAGATAAAAAACACAAGTATGAGGAGTTTATATCCGTTTACTCGTAACTTCCTGCTTTTACTCACTTGATCTTATCAGAGCTCAGATACAAACACACAAACAGTCTCTCAAACGTCAGCTACTCCATTAAATGATCACATTGAAGAGGCTGAAACCAGCTAATATTTAGCATCTTTGTTTAAAAATGAATTAAAAAAAAGATTATTTTATTATCAAAATAGTCACAGATTAATTTTCTCTAATTAAGGCATAAACCAGAAACAGCAAGACCGTTTATATCTAAATGTAGTGCAAATGTTCACATAAATTAATAAATGTGTTTCCATCGTTTTGTGAATATTAACTGACGGATGCATTGACTCTCTCTCTCTCTCTTGCACAACTCTCTGACAGCAGTGGTGAGTAAATGCGACACCACCCAGCAACAGCTTGCAACACAACAAACTGCTTCGGGGATTGTGGGAAATATTTCTGCTGCTGTCATCCAGTCATCACACCAGCTCAGCACATCGACGACCACGAACACTTTCAGCTGCTCTTTTCTTCCGGTCACTCTGCACTTTCTCAACACTCTGCATATTTCCAGTAACGTCAAGGGAGGCGACCTTATGTTCCCCAAACAACAACCCCGAGAACGACAGCAAGCGAACATGCACACACACAGATGTGAACACATAAGTAATCATGTGATATCTGAGAACTATTTATTAGTTTCTGGTAAACTGGTGCGTTCATGTTCTGTTTACTTATAACAAGTGATAATGACTTTATGAAGTTACTCCACACCTGGTAAAACCAGCGCGGTTTGGCAGTAGTTAGACCTAGAAAATTAAAATAAAGTTGTATGTCAGCTGTGTCAGAATAAACTTCATATAACGACCGACCGCAGCAATACGTAACCACATTCAGCTCAGCCATGTTGATGTTAGTACATGTTTCATGTGGCTCTTAAAGTAACACAATATGTTTTTGGATCTTCTCAGTTTTGACTGTTGTGTCACTTTTAGACCAGTCGACTCTGGAACTAAAAGTCGACTGGTAATAATAATGATAATAATAATAATAATAATTTTAATTTAATAAATTTCATCTTGATGAAGAATCTCTCAAGTAGTTTTGACAGTGAAGTACATATAAAGTAAGTCTGTCAACTGTTAGATATCATGTGTGACACCCACAGACACCCACACGGATACCCACACAGACACCCACACAGACACCCACAGACACCCACAGACACCAAGCTGCGGTTAAAAACCCAAAACAAACGTACACACACAGACACCCACAGACACCTACACGGACACCCACAGACACCCACAGACACCCACACAGACACCCACGGACACCCACACAGACACCCACACAGACACCCACACAGACACCCACAGACACCCACACGGACACCCACAGACACCCACACAGACACCCACAGACACCCACACGGACACCCACACAGACACCCACACAGACACCAAGCTGCGGTTAAAAACCCAAAACAAACGTATCACTACCTACCACGTGCAGCTTTACTACAAACCCTTTTTCAAATGAAGCTTTAGTTTCTCCTCAACAACACATCCAATGAACAGAAGTGACTCTGATCATGATGGATGTTTTCAGGCCTGGAAACCACCAGCTACATGATGTCTACATCAACAGGCCCAAGGTGCTCCTTAAATATTGAATCTTTTATGGCTGTGAATCGATGAACCTGAGTCAGACACATCCGGGTTCATTTCACACATTATATATAATATACTATCTGTATATTATATCTGTGGCCTTCACTGCTCATTTTCGCATTAATCTCTGGACTTTTCTGACAAATGTTTTATGTTATATTGTTCTTTTTTTTTTTTTACTTAAGTGCATCAGTGATACAGAAAGTTTCTGTGGTGCAGCTGCAGCATGACATGAGAAAGTAAGTGAAGTCACAGGCAGGACAGGACAGAGAGGCTCTTATGTAACACACAGTGTGTCCAGACAGCCTGCAGCCTTCAAGGTTGTAAATGTTTTACTAGTTTGAGAGCTTCTCATGTTTTATGGCATCCATCTAACTACAGAACATGAGGCTGTTTCCGCTCTGCGTGCTTCAAACACGCACTGCACGCACATACAGAGTTCAAACATGAAGACTTGAGAGTTCAGAGTTGAATATCTGCAGACAAACTGCGCATGTCTCCGTTCAGATGAACTGAGTCTAACCCAGAATAACACAAAGTGAGTTTTTCTGACCTTCCCCGCGTCTCTGCGTCCCCGCAGCGGCAGTCACCGTCTTCACGCATGTTCTCCCGCACAGATTGACGCACAGCACTGACAACAGCCGACCGAGCGACACGCAGCCACTGCGCATGTCTGCCGCCGCAACGCCCCAACTTCTTTAATGAGGTTTAATTATGATATGGATCATATCAGCTGTAAATATTATCGACGAGAATCTGAGTTTTCATTAGTTTTATGAGTTTTTTAATAGATATTCTCGAAATATTTTGTACTTTTGTACATTTAAAATTTTAAAACATCAGATGATATTAATGACATTATTCTTGTTAAATGAAAACAAAGTGATTTTTTTTAATCAAAACCCCCAAATCCCAAATTCATCGATTGATTATGACGATAATGATTATTAATTAGTGTTTTATGATGTAAAAACTAAATAGTAGTCATAATAAAATACACATATATTGTTAAATATTCCAAATATTATATGGGTTCAAACAAGGGCTTCACATTTCATTACAATACATCTGATAATAATAATAAAAATAATAATAATCGATTATTATAATCTTTATCTTTAATGTCATCAATTATTTTGTTCAGTATTTAATTTCAACACCAAGCTAAACGTATGAATTAAAGAATAATAATAATTTGAATTGTGATTTGTTTGTTTTGTTTTGTTTTTGTTTTTTTTATTTCCCATCATCCACTGCAACAATCTCCATGTTAATATGTAACTGTTGTGTATTTATTAGTGTTAAAGGTCTCAAGTATAAAAATGAACCAGCGTGATACTAAAAACTACCGTAAATGATATTTGAGTCTATGAATAAACATACGATCTCCTTCTAACGTGACGTCCACCTATGAAACCAAACAACAGACATGTTTCTCACCTCTCAACACGCTCCGCTTCTTGCTTCACAGGCTTCGTGGTTTCCTGTGGACACGTGACGCCTCGTTGCATCTCCACGTGTTTACAAGCTGCTTCGACTATTGGGTCCATCGGCACGTACAAGTCCTGTGTGGAAATCACTTTTGGTCTGTCAGTTGTCATGACGGATGACTCTCCCTCTGGTCTGACGGTGTCTAAAGCATCCTTGCTCCTCGGCAGTGTCTCTTGGCCTCCTGCGGGCTCACTGTCCGGTGCTGAGGTCAAAGGTGAAGCTGGGCCGGGTGTCGGGGTGGCTGGCAGCGGCCGGGCCGTAGCAGAAACAGACACCAGACTGTTCAAGCTGAGGCTGGACAGAGCACTGAGTAGAGGGGAGTCTCGGACTTGCTCCCCCACCCAACATTTGCTCTCCTCCTCCGCCTCCTCCTCCTCATCCTTTTTCTTCTTTGTCTCCTTCAGCGCCTTTAAGCTCTTCTTCTGCTTGTCGCTGCGGGGCACAGTCCCCACGTGTGTGTACATGTCACTGGAGCAGGCATAGCCGGACCGGTTCATGCGCGACTCCATGTCGTCCCCCATCTGGACCGCCGCCACTGCTTTGGCACCGTCGTGGCTCCCATCATGCTTTGGGGTTGCCTTGTTAACCTTCTCTGATGGGCGGCGGGTCGAGAGATTTGTGAGGCTCCCAAACCACTTTAAACCTGGAGAGGAGAAGGTGTTTAATTAATCAGTCTCGTATCACGTTTCTAATCAGGGTTCGTCTACATTCATCCGGCAGGTTTTTCATCTACCTGCTTGTTCCTGTTTCAGGTCATGAGCTGATGTCTGTGAGATTTAGTTGTATATTTTAGAGAGAAATAAATGTGCAAGCTGTGCGACCAGCAGCTGCAAACATTTAATTTTCACTTTGTCTTGTGAAAAACACAAAAATGTTTTCTTTGCGTTTGAGTCATGTCAGGAATCTGCTGAGACTCTCATCGCTTCCTTTCTGAGCTGCGGCCCTCGAGCTCCCAGCAGTGTTTGATTATGTTTCTGCCCCGGGGACCTATTACACACTGAAAATACCCAGATATTTATTTCCTCTGCTAAATATAGAATAATGATTTAGAGACAGAGGGAGAAGTGCAAATGCAAACAAATGCATTTTTCTTTCCATTGACTTATGTGTTCTTTAACCAACATGCAGCTTATAAACTGTAAACTATAAAGTCACATGACAGCAATCTTAAAGTCAGTACATTTACTCAAGTACTACTACTACTACTACTACTACTACTACTACATTTGACGCTACTTTATACTTCCACTCTACTACATTTATTTGACAGGTTAAGATAGAAGATTTGACACATGCTCACAGCTTCACTAGCTTGTACTAGCTTGTACTACATTACCACATTACAGTACTTGGGAATGCTTTATTTCACAGATCTTTAAATTGTATATTATTTTCTAGGTATATTTCATTTTTAGGACATTTCACAGATGATGGTGCAATTTGATTCAAATTATAATTACAAACTGAAAAAGTATTAATTTGGTTTAGTTGATAAATACCTACTTATTATTTTTAGATTATCAATTTGCAAAAGTTGTTTCACACCTTGGACAAACTGACAGGAAGTAGTTTTTCAGTCGGTTTTCAGTGTGTACTTGCTCGAAAGAAGGAAATGTGGTCTTATCACCTAAACCAACTTCATTTGTAGCTTAAGCTGTTGAAGGACAAGTTCGTAGTTTTTAAAGTGTGGCTTAAAACCTCAGTCAGTGTTTCCTTGTTGAGCTGCGGTGGAAGTATTCATATAAACTTTAAACACATGTTTGTGGGTTTAGTCTCCATCATTGTACATGTATTATGATCTAATAGTCAGTATGACCTGACTGACTTGAATCCTCTTTTAATCCCTTTAAGTGTCCAAAGATATTAACTGCAATAAAGCATCACCAAAGTGTTGCTTTTACACTTTTAATGGAGCTAGGCTAGCAGTTTCCTTTGTTTCTAGTCTTTGTGCTAAGCTAGGCTAAACACATCACCTTTGTACTGCTGTTCAAATTGGGCCTATTGGGTCCTCAGCAGTACACCTGACAGGTGTGTTGTAGCAGCAGTAGTAACACCACGCCTCCCCCCTGCTGTGATGCTGTAATAACGTCAGGGACTTGTTCTGTTTTCTGACATCCTGTCATCCTTTAATAACACCAGCACAGCGATGTGTTTACTGCTCTTCAGTTTCAGATCTGGACTGACTGAATGGTCCCCAGATGCATCATGGGTAAAATTCAGTTTCAAACAGAGAAGTATTATTGAGTGAAAACAGCAGAAGAAGAGACGCACAGCAACACACTCGCTGTCTTTTCTCAGCTCGACTCTGCTCTTAACCGAGAAACTGTCCATTCAGACGGCACAAAGACACGTCTGTGCTTTGTTTACAAAGGACCAAAAACTGTTTGTAAGTGGAACAAAGAGCCAACACACACACACACACACACACACACACTCACACACACACACACACACACACACACTCACACACACACACACGCACACACTCACACACACACACACACACACACACACAGACACACACACACACACACACAGACTCACACACACACACACACACACACACACACACACACACACAGACACACACAGACTCACACACACACACACACACATACACACACACACACACACACACACACACACACAGACTCACACACACACAGACTCACACACACACACACACACACACACAGTGAAACAAATATCCATTTACAGGATTACACACATTATCCATGACTCATCATTTAAAACTGTCTCTGTTGTTTATGACGTGTTGATTATTTGAAAAACAATAAGTCTGGAAAAAATCTGATCTGTACTTTCATCTAATTCCTCCTTATTTACATTTTTTGCTTTACATATATTTGACTTTTTATAGGAATATGAGGTTATTTAAAGGACGGTTTCAGAATTTATTTTATATTTGTTTTACCCAAATAAACACTGAAACATGTTTTTTTCGTGCTACAATCATCCCTCCTGTTCATAATGATTATTAATAGAGGCCTTTGTCAAATGTCAAAATAATAACCTTTAAGTGTTGGACACAGTAATTATTATTATTAATATAGAGAAAGACAAACTTCCTGTTTTCCTTCCAGAAGTGATAAAACACTAATAGGTTGTTTATATAACTAACATCGTTTCCCATAAGTCCCTGATGTTTGCAGGTTAAAGGTCACGAATATATGGAAATATGGAAAGTCAACAAACTATTGCGTTGAATTACAGAAGCTTAATGTGAAGGATGAAACACAGTTCTGGGTTTGAGCTGACGTCTGAATATAATCAACGTAACTTTTACCCACAAAGTTAAACATGTTCTCACACATTGTTAATGAGATGAGAGACTCACAACACAATCACACAACTGTCAACACAAATGTTGACAACATCTGTCACAGACATCCAACCTGCGTCACTGGTATATAAAATATATAATATTAATTAAATATATATATATATATGTATATATGTAGTAAAGAGGGTCATGATCCTAAAATCCAGTCCTTGAGGCTCAGTCTTATTAAATTAGTCAAAACAAGTATCTTCCAAAGTTACAACGTTTTTACCACCTAAATGTCTCTGTTGTTTTTCCTGCAGCTCAACGAGGAAAAACAAAGACTGTAATTTATTTATTCATCACTTTTTAAAACTGTTTGTAAGAAAAAATGAACTGAAATTTGAGAACTTATCTTTTAAACAGCCTAAATATATCAAATATTACAGTAAGAGCATCATAAAACAGAATATAACTTACTCAGTTTCCGTTTGTTCATTGTTCACAGGTAGAAAATATACAGAAAATGAATATAAATAACAATATCTTCTGCTTCTTTCAGTAGGATGGTCACGAACCGCATGTTCTGCTTCCTGTAACTACTTCCTGTAAGTGTTGCTGGTATATTTCACAGATGCAATCAGATGACAAGTCATAATCTGACTTCACACTGGAAATCTGTGACTTTAACCTGCCGAGCCACAAAATGTTGGCACTTTATTTCCACTGTTGGGCCAGAAAACAAGTCGCTTTTTGACCAAAGAAGAAG
This sequence comes from Pampus argenteus, assembly GCA_036937835.1. Classification (NCBI taxonomy): domain Eukaryota; kingdom Metazoa; phylum Chordata; class Actinopteri; order Scombriformes; family Stromateidae; genus Pampus; species Pampus argenteus. The sequence continues at coordinate 24,158,774 of CM072867.1, read as the reverse complement.
AAAACAAGAAAAATCTGTACTGTGAAACTTCATTACAGGAGAGAAAATAGGAAGGAAGCGGCCGACAGCTCTTTCAGTCTTTCTTCATCACATTTCATTTCATTTACTGCTGCATTTATTTGACAATCTGTAACTGTAGCTGTGAAATAAATCAAGTGAAGTACAATATTTTGTAGTAAAGTATTACAAAATAAAGTACAGTATTTGAGTTATAATCTATGACTCCATGAAAACAAATGTATGATTTGTGATATTGTGCTGTAGAGATAAATGATAAATAGATTTAAGAAGGAACAGCTTCAGTCTCCTGTAAACCACTTTAAATAAGCTTTACTTATAGAGCAGAGTTTACATCAGTGGTACAAAATGCTTTAATTAAAACTAAATTAAAAACAAATCACCACTGCAGTTAAATAAAATAAACACAGATATAATAAAATCCCAATAATACGATAGAATAAGATAAAAACACACCAGACAACATTAATAAAAGGCTTTTTTTTTAAAGTTAGGTTTTGATAGATGATTTAAAACAATACAATAAAGCTACATTAATTACTCTTCAGATATTTTAAAATGTAAAATATAATATATAATATTTCTCTTGTATTCATATTTGTTTGGTCATTTCCTGTTTTATTTTGAAAAGTAACTCTTCTCTCGTTTCAGGTAACTTGCCCTTCCTCCCCTCGTGTGTGCTGATAGTCAAAGAAAGTTTATTCACAGTTTTTTGTTGGCCGTTTGTCGTTTACTTTTCATAGCTGTTTATTTTACGTGTGTTTTGTTTGTTTGTTTGTTTGTTTTGTTGTAAATACATCCATCCCTCTTTTCCAGACACCTTCTGTTCACTGTTGTTGTTTTTTGTTGATATAATTAATAATAAATAATAAAGCATCACTCTGCATCCTGGACGTGACACTCACAGCTGTAACTTCGTGCTAAATTTCTTTCCAACATTTTCTGGTGAACATCAAACATATAATCAACCAGACCGATATGTTTATGAAACCTTTGATTTTATCAGTTTGAAATGTCATTAAATAAATAAACAGGGGTTTTCTTATATCAGTCAAACAGACAGACTCCTCACTGACTCGTCCTCATGCTCAGCATTGTTTCATATCCTTCACTTGCCTGTTTTGGATGTTGAACTGTGTTTTGGTGCAGCTGGCACCAACATAGAAGTGTTGTTGTTGTCGTCTAAACAAGGACGGCTCTGAGTCGACTCAGATGAATGAAGACTGTACCAAGAAAGTCACGTTACTGTCTTAAAGCTCCTGACAGCAGCCGCATGTCACAGCGTGCTGAGTCAGGCTCAACTGGACTTGGAGCTTATTAGGTTTTTTTTTATAATCACAAATCACGTTTCACAAAAGTATTAAATTTAGCTTCCATCACATCCTCTGAACACGTGAACCACATGATGAATGTAAGCGTGAGGCGTCCACTGCACAAACACTGAGACTTCACAGTGAAGAAGGAGACATCTTCTGTCCACCAGTTAAACCTCTGAAATGAACAATATTTACATATTTATACATTATGAAGAAAGAGGAGATGTAATTTTAACAGTGCATGGAATAAAAGTGTGACATTGCACTGTTTTAATCTGACTATAATAGTTTTGTCCACTAGGTGGCAGCAGAAGTCCTCCTGCGGTCAGACAGGCAGTAAGTAAACAGGAACATGTACTATTGTAAAACAAAACAAAATAAAAACTAAATGTGACCGTATCTCATCAGGTAAGGAAGGACGGGTTCTTCTTCTTCTTCAGCTTCTTTTCGTGTTTTTCAGTATGAAATGTCGACTTTCTTCATGCACGACCAAAATGCAGCAACACATAAAAACGCTGTAAATACTCACCTGAGTTATCAAAGCATCAGACTGGTTTTAGATTAAAACGGTGAAACAAAAAGTTTCTGAACTGAAAAGTTAAACTAGTAAAGTTAATAACAGTAGAAGAGCAGACATTTAACATGAAACACATTTTTAATATATTTGACATTATAATCAGAGGAATAACAAAGTACTTTTTGCTTCATTCGTTTGGTTTTCTTGCTCAGATATTATGACATGAATGAGAACCAGGACTTCACAGGTTTTACTGTCTGTACTATCTGACAGTAAAGAAACACGACGTCTGACATGATGTTGTGAAGAATATGAGGACATCTGGTTGATCAAATGAAAACGTGTCCCTCAACTAGCGGCACCATCTGGCCCACTGAGCTGTAAACTCGATAATTTATGGCTGTAAGTGAATAAACGCTAAATCACTGCACATTAATTAAACACACGTTGTCACTTTACCGAAGCAGTTGGCTGAATGAAGGATCAGATCCTGATCAATCACAGAGGATTATGAAGCATTATTCATAGATCAACTCTATTATTATTATTATATAATGTCAAACACACACACAGCCTTCAAAAATACGTTTTCATTTGGATTCGTCCTTTTTCTTCTTTACACGGAAACGCTGAATAAAACAGAAGATGAAGTCGAACCAGGTGACATTAGTTCTTAAAGAATAATTCAGCATCTTGGGAAACGTGTTTATTTGTTGGTTGAGAAGATCAATGTTAAGATTTTAGAGTTAAAGTCAGGATGTGATTAGCCTAGCTTAGCATAAGGACCGAAAGTCCACAAACTACACCAACAGTGTCAGTGGATGGTAAGTTAATATATTGTAAGAGGTTTTCTTCATAATTTTATAATATATGTCTGAGGAAAATGTTGATATTCCCAATGGCCTCATCTTCTTCTTCTTCTGCCTCTGAAGCATGGCGAGACAACGGCGAGATGGCGTCCATGTGGTGCTGTCATGATTCAAGCGTATCATGTGTCTCTCAGCTCCAAACATATTGATTCACTATAAAAATCCTGGAAAAAAAAAACATCCACAAATATCATTTCATTTCAAAGGCTCAGTGATTCCCTCAAACAGTTCACCTCTGTAGTTTATAGCAAACATTACTTTTACTTTTTGTCTTTGCATTGACTTGACTGGACCTCCTGCTGTCTGTCACACAGACACCCTGAAGCATTAATGAACAGAAGAGATCTTATCGTGAATAATGACACAGAAACGTCAGCACAAAGCCACTGGCCTCGTTTTTGTTATCGCATGCACTGAAATATTGATGAGCCTCCCTTTTCACTCCCTGAGATATTTTCTTTTTTTCTGACTGGGATATTTTTCTGAAGCAACCCTGCCCAACAACCACGACTGTTTACTGTTAACCGAAGCCGCAGTGCAGGCCATGTTTCTGAAAATCCACAGAGGAAGAGGACGGGTAACAGTTTGTCACTATTTTCACTCTCTGTCATCTGTGCCTAGTTTGCTGCTTTTCCTTGAAAGCTATTATATACGTGCCATCTTTGTTTTTACCTTCTGGAGCTTGCAAAAAACACGTTCTGCTTCTAATTTCATCCTCTCTCTCTCTCTCTCTCTCTGTGCTTCATTTGCTAAACACTTCTCCTTGAGTGTGATTTATTGCTGCTCTGTGTCTTCCTGGTTATTCCCAGGTGATGCTACCTGTCTTAACAACCACCCAAAATAGAAGACTTATCACCCAGAAGTAGGCTACAGAGGACATGTGAATCTTCCCTCCCTTGTTCCCTGAAACGCTGAGCATATCTGCAGTTTGAGCTGAAAACACTTGTGATGGTTGATGAGTGCTTGATTAAAAAGATTTTACGCAGCATGCAATCTCCGTCTTTGTAATATGAAAAAACAAATCAATACCTGCTCAATCGTTGACTGAGGCTCACACATACTGAACCATCACACACAAGGTTTTGTTTCATAAATCAGGAAGGAGCTGCCTCCCAATAAATAATCTATAATTACAGTGAAAGACAATTACAGTGTTAACTTATGAACAAAGCTCAACACAGAGAGAGGTGGGGGATTCATGTACAGTGTTTAAACTGAAAAAATACTTTATTTATACTTCACTTCTTTAAATTCTTATTTACATACAGAAAATCATATCATAAAACGATAAACTGACACTGAGTCTAATGTCAATCAAACACAGACACCGACACCCTGCCACCAGCTAATATCAATCAAACACAGACACCGACACCCTGCCAACAGCTAATGTCAATCAAACACAGGCACCGACACCCTGCCCCCAGCTAATGTCAATCAAACACAGACACCGACACCCTGCCACCAGCTAATGTCAATCAAACACAGGCACCGACACCCTGCCCCCAGCTAATGTCAATCAAACACAGACACCGACACCCTGCCCCCAGCTAATGTCAATCAAACACAGGCACCGACACCCTGCCACCAGCTAATGTCAGTCAAACACAGACACCGACACCCTGCCACCAACTAATATCAATCAAACACAGGCACCGACACCCTGCCACCAGCTAATGTCAATCAAACACAGGCACCGACAACCTGCCACCAACTAATATCAATCAAACACAGGCACCGACACCCTGCCCCCAGCTAATGTCAATCAAACACAGGCACCGACAACCTGCCACCAACTAATATCAATCAAACACAGGCACCGACACCCTGTCCCCAGCTAATGTCAATCAAACACAGGCACCGACACCCTGCCCCCAGCTAATGTCAATCAAGCACAGGCACTGACACCCTGCCCCCAGCTAATGTCAATCAAACACAGGCACCGGCACCCTGCCACCAGCTAATGTCAATCAAACACAGGCACCGACACCCTGCCACCAGCTAATGTCAATCAAACACAGACACCCTCATCATTTTTGACTACAAAGAGTGATGATTAAACATCATTTCAGTTCGACGTTGAGGTTAAACTCTCTGCTCTCACTGCTTGGTTCTCTCTTCTATCCATCAGGTAACGTCTCCGTGAACACGCTGCCTCAGTTTCCTCAGCAGATGGACATGCGTGGCAGCAATATATATGTCAGCTCAGATGGACTGATGCCAGCAGCAGGACTGAGACCGAGGCGAGGATGTGTAATGTGCTGCTATTTTCTCTGATCCTTCAGAGCTTTCTGGACGGATTTCAAGTTTGAATAGAGTATTCAAGTATTGTCAAAGCTTTAATGATATATGAGAGCACAACTTGTATCGATACAGTAATTTTCATACAGTTGATGCACTGATAAGCAGCAGATTCTGTGTGTGTGTGTGTGTGTGTCTTTTTTGAACGTGGAAAGTGACAACATTTTGTTTGTCTCTTATTTCTTCAGGCAGGGCATTTTTAGGCAATGACATTGTGAAACCTGAAGACTATTTTGAACAGTAAAGGCTTTTTTTAAAATATGAAACGTGAGAATGTTTTAAAAAAAATTAAATTGTTGTGTTGTTTTGTTTAAGCCTGTGTACATGCTTGTCCATGTGTTTGCAATTGTGTGTGTGTGTTTGTGTGTGTGTGCGTGTGTGTGTGTGCGTATGTGTGTGTGTGTGCGTGTGTGCGTGTGTGTGTGTGTGTGTTAGACTGCTGATTCTTCTGACCTTGGACGCCCGTGAAGCTGTTAGAAACAGGCAGCAGCTCATCAAATATTTACGGCTCCATCTAATTCAGGACTTCATGTGGTCTTTCTTCCTCTGGCCTCGGGGCTGTTGGCTGCTGGCTGCCAGAAGAAAACACATCTGCACTCCAGTCCAGATCCACCATAAAGACATGAAAAGCACCGTTCAACCTTTATCCTGTAATGAGCACTTAAACAAGCTCTTCAGGGTTAAAGCTTTGAACATCAATCCAGTCCATGTTCCTGATACAAGGTCTGATATTAGATATCACAATGGCTAAAAGTCCTAAAAATACAAAATCCCTTTATTTTGATTCATCTTTTGGCCTAATAATATTGAGGACTTTAACCTTTTAATGTCTAATATTATATTTTGTTCAAACCTTATAATCAATTAAATCTTCCCCAGACTGCAGAGTTTCAGATATAATTTTAGTATTCAAGGTAATTCATCACTTTCTGATTTAGCGAGGCTGAATGCACCTGAATGTTCTTCCTTTATAGATTTATAAAGGGTAAATAAACATTAGATGTTCAAAAGAAGAAATAAATAAATCATGTAACTATAACGAATTATAGAAAAGATGAATAAAATAATCATAAAGGGCTCTGTCTTATAATATAGCCGGTGCTGCAGGATTGTCTAGTTGATGCAGAGGCATGTGTGTGTGTGTGTGTGTGTGCGTGTGTGAACTCCCACACATCCACGCTGCTCCGAGTCAGAGTGTAAATATGTTCTGATAGTTTCCATCCAAATTTAAAGCTGTTATCATCATTTCTAGTTTTTGGTGGATTACACAGTTCAGCTTGAGTTTGGATGAGAGTGAGACGGAGATAAAAGCTGCTTCACATGTTGGCAGCTCCAACAGACAGAAATACTGCAAGCTGACGCAAGTAGGAGATGTTTTTATAACCAAAGTATCTGAAAAGAAAGAAGGAAATGATTTCTGTGGATGATGTGGAGGAGACAGATTGTATTTCACTTTTAATTCACAATAGCAGCGTAGCTCAAAGCTTTGGTCCAGAGACGCAGCAGCTACTAGATGGACCATCATCTAACTTTGTCCCCAGAGGATCAATCCTGATTACTGAGGTGATCCTCTGACGCTTCATCGTGCAGCTTCTTCAGACTTCTGTATCTCAAAAAATGTCAGTTATTGATATTACACGTGCAAAAATCTGTTCTGATCTACAGTTTTATGCTTTGTTTGAGGTACTTTGTTTCTTTTCTTCTTGTTTGTTTACTTTATACTTGTTTACTTACTAAAGTTGCACAAGCAGCCGGAGAGCAACGTTCAAGAACACTAACCGGAGATTTTTACCATTTCAACCAAACATTTTAGGACATCTTTTCCCGTCATGTCAGGACATTTTAACTTTAACATCAAGTGTTTTACTGCTGTTGAAGATTGAGGTTTGTTGATATTAGCACATATTAGCACATTTTAACCCATGCATGCTCTAATCTTAGCATAAATTAAGGTAATACAGTCAAATAAAGTGGAGAGTAGAAAAGAAGCTTTGAAGCATTTAAATAATTCAACCAGCTCTTATCATAGCAACCATAGTTGTAGTAGTGATAGTGGTCATTAGGAATACAAACAAACATGTATGTTAACAATATGTTAAATCAAAATTACATAAAGACATCACCCAATTCATAAGCTGTCTCCAGGCGTCCTCGTTAAATACCGTGTCCCACTGTCTCCTGTCCTCTGAACACCCCCACATAACAGGTGTGTTATTACTGCACTGTGTAAAGCCTGTAAAAGCAGGTTAAATTTTAACCTAAATGGTATAAAAGCATTAAGTCTCCATGTCTTCTTTCTATACGGCTTACGGTACATCACAGATGTTGTCACAGATAGTGTTGCTTGCAATCATATAAATTAAGTATTAGCAGCCCAGTGAGGGGCCTGAAGTACAGCATGTGTCCATCTATTATTACCACACACACACACACACACACACACACACACACACCTTGTTGATTTATTTCATTGCTGCACAGCTGCTTTTTTTTTTCCTTCCTGATCCCTTGATTGTAATTCAGCGGTGGAGGTGAAGGGCAGATGGAGGCGATGAACAGACCTGCGGCGAGGAGAGACAGAGGAAGAGGTTCCCTCAAGTGAAAGGAGTGATTAAAAACGAGGACGAAGGTGACTCTGGCAAAGAAGAAACTGAGCAAGGGCAAAACATTTGTGTCAGAGGAAGGAATGAAAACGAAAGGCCGAGGAGGGAGGCGACGTGTCGACGAGATGCTTCCTGCCGTCAACGTCATGGGTTTTATCATTTTATGTGAGCAGGATATAAAAGACTAGTCATCTCAACGCCCCCGAAACCATTTAATCCATAATCTCCAGTTTTGGTGTTCATATTTTTATGTATAGCATCTGATTTAATGAGCCATAAGTGACAAATGCAAAAGGATAATACTCATTAAACTTTACAGATATTAGCAGATAGTTGCTCTGAAGTAGGTGAAGGATGCACTTCAGAATTTAACTCTTTATGGCTTTTTTGTACATAACATATTAAACTGAAGCCAGGCAGCTACTAATGACAACGGAAAAATCATCGAAACATTTTGTCAAATTTTGTTTGCTTTTGTCTGACCGGCATTTTCTTTTTTCAGCAAAAAGTTTTCTAAACTTTGACGATATGACTTTTTTTTAAAATTATGTCATGTAGCATGTTTCTATTTCCATCATTAAAAGTTAATTAAAAGGTTTTTATTTGACATGTGTAGTGAACACCAGCTAACCTTTATCAGGCCTTTAAATGTTAAATACTTACAAATCTATATGAAGAAAAGTACTCAAGTAAAAGTAGAAATACAACAAAGACATAAAAATGACTCCATTACATTTACTCAACAATTAAAAGCACAGAAGTACTGGAGCGAGAACATGTAACAGTGGAGCTGACAGGAAACGAAGGGGGAGAGTTATGGGGAGAGTTATGGGGGAGACTTATGGGAGTCGGCTGCAGGAACGGAGCTGCTGAGGTTCCCGGAGCGCGCCAACCGAAGCATTTAAAGCTTTTCATGGTTAGACGCTCGCAGCACTTAGTTAAGATTGGTGACATATTGTGGTCTTGGGTTTAACCCAGAGAAGGTGGTAACTTGAATAATGAAACATGTTAACTTTACTGACATTGAACCAAAGCCACAGTCTTCCCCTCCAACCTGCAGCATCTCGTCTTTCTCAGTTTGTTTTCACAGTCATCTGCTGAATATAATATATTATATATTTCTATAAAGTTTAGCTTCTGGAGCTTCCTCCTTTAATTAAGCATGTGTCAAATATTATTCTCATCCTAGCTTGAAATGAAAACCAAAACGACGACTTCCTGTTTTTAAATATATATGTGTCAATAAACAGATAAACAGATATGTTGCAGATATCTACCAGAGATGATCATTAAGTGTACATATCTAATGGCTGCATGCAGCATTTTAATGTGAATTAATCAATTAACTGAATTAATTTCCTGTTAATGTTAAACGCCTTGAAACTAATTTACTTCTGGAAGGTCTCTGAGCTGCTTTCACCAATAAGACAGAAGATAAACCAAATCATAATTAATAACTAATGCAAAGTGCCTTTAAAAATCAATAAAAAACATTTAATTTGCTACTCTGATACTGATACAGACACACTCCAAATTGATTAAATTCTGCAATTAAAGTACGCTGGACGTGAACATGTGAAGACACGTCTGATCATCTCACACGTCAAACGAGAGATAAGATCAGCGTTTCTGCAGATATCAACGCTGCTTCTATCAGAATGAGTGACTGACATGTTAACCTGTTTATCTCTGGGTGTGTGTGTGTGTGTGTGTGTGTCCTCATCCCCTGGTGTATCTGTCCATCCTGTGTGTCTCAGTGTGCTGAATAAACTGCAGGAACAGATAAATAAAACATGTTGTTGTCCCTCTTTTCAGAGAGGTGATATTCTATATTTTTCTTACTGCCATTAAAAACACATCAGTCACTGAGTCACATGTTCCTCCGTCATGAGTTTGGTCACATTAGTTTGTTTAGAAACGCCTCATCGAAATCATCCCTGTGCTGCATTGTTCCATTTTAACCATAAAGAGATGACAGGATGTGGTCTGTAATGGACATAAATGTTCCTCCGCAGGGGGGCGCCGGAGAGTTAAAGGTGAAATCCACCTAGAAATCAAAGAAAAAGAGTTCGGTATCAAAATAATCCAAACAATAACTACTAATAGTTAAGTTAGTAGACCAATAATGTTAATTTCCCAACAACAACAACAGGTCTTAATTTCCCCAGTAGGCCTAAATGATGTTAGCATATTAGCATCTGTCAGATTGTCTTTTGTGTGCTGGATGTTGTATTATTTATTTGTTTGTCTGCATGTTATTGTGTTGTGTGTTAAACAAATTGCCGATAATAATTAATAAAGTTGTTTGTGTTTTATTATATTGGAAACACTGTGATACATTATGAAAATTAAACTGCAGCTGTAATTATTACTGTGGTGAGGCTGAATAAATGCTAACGTTAACGTGTCTTCTCCTCACAGAGACCGTGCAGGCGTTTAATGTGTAGCTGGTTAATATGTTAGCTTTATGCCACCTGTGTAAAATAACCATGTAAACTCATTTATTGCATCCACCAGGTATGTTTATGTATGTTTTCTCTTTTGTATTTAAGATATCTTTGTGATTATTGACATTCATCTTTGGTTGTTTTGCTCTGTGATGCTGATAATTATGTTGATGTTTAGTACATTCATACACAGTCATTCACCGTCATTGTTAAAATCATGGAGTTGATTGATCCTGAATATTTAATGTTTAACAGCTCCACCTCTCCTGCAGAAGTACATGCTGTCAGAACGGCTCTTTAGACGGGTAACAAACTGATATGAGGCTAATTACTCAACGTTTGTCATGATTTAACTTCCATACATTCCCTCAGGATTATAAGAAGTGTGAAACCGGTGTGAAAACCTCCAAAAGTCAGCGTGTGTTTGTATGAAAACAGGCTGGAGGGCTGCTTGTCTCACTCCTGGGTCCACCTGCTGCTAACTGACACACACACACACACACACACACACACACACACACACACACACACACACACACACACACACACACACACACACACACACCCCTGTAACCCAGCACTCTGCTGATGCAGCAGAACAACAGCCAGTGTGTCTCTCCATCTAAACAGGGTTACTTGAGCATGCAGAGACGCAGACTGGTGCAACATGACAGATAAGCGTCATCCTCGACACTCAAAGGGCTGAGATGGCTGCTGGTGATGCACGCTGTTATAGATAGACGTTAGGCACATACCAGATGGAGGGCGTCAGCGGTGTGTGTGTGTGTGTGTGTGTGTGAAAGAGTGAGACTGTGTGTGTGAAGTAGAGGAACCCAGAGTTTGCAGAGTTTGAATGTGAGAAAAACACAAAGACAATAGAAGATGGAGGCCAGAGAAAATGGAAAATATGGGATTTTGTATAAAGATGATAACGCCTGAATGCTCAGCTGTCATGTGTCATCTTCATCAGCTCAACTCTCAGCTAACACTGTGTGATTATTCACTGTGGTGTTTAATTAACAAGAACTAGGTGTAGAAATCGCTGCGCTTACATAAATCTGAATAAACTGCTGTTCTGCTCATTTGGCCTCCAGATGTGGAATATGCTGCACTTCACGTTAATCTGCATGGTGGTGACTCACCAGCAGGATTACTTGGTGATACCTGAATCCTTGTCTGCTGCTGGAGGAGAGCTCCAGTGTTTTTGCACCTGAGAGGAGTTTAAAAAAAAGGTAAGAGTTGTCACTCTGCTGCTGTTTCTGGAACCAAAATGAGCTACATATATATTTATATGACACTTTCTCTTCTACATGTAACAAAAATCTGATGTTTAATTTTCAGATTAAAAGTTAATTTTTGATCCTGAAAACAGTAACTGACAGAACAACCTCACCACCACGTATTAGTCGTTTTTTAAAGGACTAGAAAGTTGAGATCATAAATGTGATGTGCAGTTAAAAGCTCAAAAACAAGCTACTAAGTGGATCTTGAGTAAATAATTTCATTAACTAAAAGATGATTTAAAATGTAATGAAGCACAGTGCTGTTTGCTTCATTACACCTTTTCATGTAAAGCTTCAGAGCTTCAGAGATTGTTATTTTCTGATAAAACACATGTTTTTTTTCTAGCAGCGTCAAACTTCAACAATCTTCACACCTCGTCTGTGAATTCTCACACAAATCCCACTGAGCTGAGAACAGGAGGGTTTTTAAAGACGCAGTAATCATCCCAGTTAGGAGGTGGTTTACTTTTAAAATATTACCGATATGATCCAGAATGTACTCTGTTAGGTCTTATAATTATTGGTAAATATAAGTAGAGGTAGAATATTTAATAAGTGGTTCAATATACTATAAATTGATGGTTTAACAGTTGCATAACGCTAATGAACGCCTCTCTGAAAGCACTCATCAGTCCCAGGATACTGACAGTATATGATGAACCTACACATTATATGTATAATTGTTATTTGTATGTTTGTGTAGACTTGAGTTTTCACACTATTGTGTGTGTAGTGTAACACAATAAGACTTTTAAACACATCTTCAGGGAAATTGTGATGAACAATTATGTCAATTATGTTTGATGCAATGTTGGTTTTTCTATGTACCGGTTGCACAAACCAATTACAAGACATTTAAAGTTATCTGCCATAAATATACCTGCAGTTAATTGGACAAAAGTGGATTCAAACCTTTGTGTATTTTTATGCTTAATAAAATTATTTATATATTTTCATATCGCAGTCTATTTCTTTAAAACTCCAGTTGTCTTTAAATGTTTTTTTTTTAAAATAAAAATATTTGCATGTTCTTAGATTGTGGATATTTAATCCTAGATGTCATTTCAAGAATTTACAAACTAGCTAACTGAAATTTTTTTGGAAATAACAGAAAAACATCACACACATTTCACATTAAATGGGAGCAAGACATCTTATCGTTAGACGATCTTTGTTTCGCAGTAGCAGTCGTGGTGCGCATGCGCGGCCCGAGCTCCGCTCCCCCCTGCGCGCGGCGCTGACAGCAGGCTGACCGGACACCGTCGCTGCCGCCGCCGCACGTTGTGACCTGCTGTCCGGATACAAACTGACACCAGGACGGGACTTAATTTGTTTTACGGAGACAAAAAGGCGACAAAGTGTTTCCGGGAGGCTCCGGGCACCGCGGGGCTGCCTCCTCTTCTCCGGTCCTCCTCCCGGTGGTGAGCGGACAGCCGCTGAAGGTAAGTGTCCGCTTTTTGTGACAGTTTTCGGCGCGGAGGAAGCGGGATGGACGGCGGCTCGGTTAAGTTCAGGCTGCCTTCAGCTCATGTTCAGGACGGTATCTGCGTTAAACGTGTCCGGTAAATGAACGTTTAACGGACACGTTTAAACATTTAACGGCAAGTTTTCCTCCCGCCGCGCCGCGTGCTTCACTCGGTCCGTCCTGAACGTGGCTTAACGTCCGTTTGAAGCCTGTTACAGGTAACCGGAGCATCTACCGGCTGCTAACCGCTCACTTGTTTCTCTCTCAGGTAAACTCACCTGTTCTCTGAGTAGCTGATCACTTATCGCCTTTCCTCGGGACATAATCAATACTTTACTGCTTCACCTTTGCAGGTTTGTTTTAGTTTAATCACTTTATGACGCGTTCACGTCTCATTTACCTGCTGTGGATTTATGATTAATAACCAGACAGATATTAATGGACATGATCGATACACATTGATTGATTAGTTTGGGACGATTATTGGTGTTTTCTGACATTTGTGAGAGAAGAACATTATTTATTATAATATTATCATATATCACTTACAAGATCCATATGTGCCCTGATTAGTTAATTAGTTGATTAACACATTAATCTGCAACGTTGATGATCGATAACTGATGATCGATAACTGATCGATGACTCTGTTCTCTTGTATGATGATCTGTTGCTGATGGAGATATTTCAGGGGAAACAGTGCTGCACATTTTTCACAATTTTCTGACTAATCAATAAAATAACAGGCAGATTGATCAATATGATCACTTCCTGCAGCCCTAAAAAAACATTAAAATATAAAACTTTCTTTTTATTTTTGAGCAGCCTTGAATAAAAAAAATCATATTCATTTTATTTAGTTCAGTTTGAATTAAATGAGAATAAAATGAGTTGAACTGATTTATCGATTAGGTGCCAATCAATTGATTTAATCACAATCGCTTTCCTCATTTTTAATGTTTAAAAAACATCCAAATTTTGTCTTAAATGTGAATATTTTCTTCGGTCCTTTTGGGTTGTGAAAACAAAACATTTGAAGACGTCGGTTTTTGGGAATCAACATTTTCTAATCAAAACAACTTATTGATTAATCGAGTGGTCGTAGTTAGTTGGCTTCCTGTCAAAGCTGCTTCTGCTTCTGCATTTCCTACGTTTGCGTGAACCCATAAACGTGCTTCTGTGTGTCAGCGGTTCAGGTTTCGGTGTGCCGGTAAATAGAAACCGTAACCGGAGCTTAATGTTGACGCCACGGCGACGCTCCTGTAAACATGTGACATTTTGTTTTCAATTAGAGTTGTTCCAGCGTGTCAACAATACACAAATGTTTTGTAAATGTAACAGTAGATCTGTTAACATCAACCCAGTAGCTCCCGATAATCAATAACCAATCAAGTTTGTTTTCCTAATCAAAAAAAAAATCTCACTGACAAGTTGATCAATATGACCGAAGAAGTTTTTATAATTTTCACTTGAGCGTTTTTTAATTTTTTACTCTTAATAGCTTCCAATTTAGGGAATAGATTAGCTGCATTGATTAGTTGATTAATCAATGAATCAATTGGTGGAAAATTGGCAACTGTTTTGATAATTTACTGTTTTCAGCTTCAGAAATGTGACGGTTAAATGCTTCGTCACAATTATCATTTTATAGACCAAATAAAAAAACCAACTAATCGAAAAATTAGCAGATTGGCAGATCAATCAGTATTGACAATAATTGTCATGTGCAGCATAAAATAGCCACACGTGTTCTGTATGTTCCAATGCTTCATGAACACGCATATATACCATCAAATGAAAGCAGATAATTCAACAATTAGTGAAAGTAAACGCAACATTTTTTTTCAGATTTGTTGATCAGAACTGAAGAAAACCCAAAAATATTCAGTTTATCGTCACAGAAAACAAAGAACATTGTCACATTTTATAAGCAAATAAAAAAAAAACAATTTAGAATAAACGTGTGTGTATTTATTGATCAGCTGCCCGCGTAGTGATCAGTAAAATATCAGAGCCGCCATGATTAGTTGATCAATAGAAAAACGAATCGACAACTATTTTGATAATCAAATAATCGAGTTCCAACCCGCCGAACGTTTTACGTGACGATAAACTGAATATTTTTTGGTTTTGTACAGTTGGTTGAACAAGACGATAATCAATAAATCATGTTAACCAGCTGCACACAGATCATATTATGAAACCATAATATGATCTGTGTGCAGTGATTAGTACAGTATTGATTAGGCTATCAGATGGAGATAAACAGATTTATGAAACACAGATAAAAGTTTTGGATGATGTCACATTGTCCCTCATAGTTTATCAATCAAAATAAAAATAAACGGATCAATAATCTACAATAAGTAATTAATATGTAGTTGATCTGGATCTTTTCTCAGCTTTATTGGTGTTTGAACATATTGAACATCAGTCAGTAAATAATCTATAATATTTGTTGCAGCAAAACAATTTTTCTACAAGTTTAAAATTTACTAGAGATGCAACTAATGATTATTTTTTCATTATTGATTAACCTGTTGATTACTTTCTTAATTAATCAGTTCATCAGTTGGTGTATAAAAATGTCGTTGATATTCAGTTTATTATCACAGAAGACTCAAGAAAAGAGAATTTGGTTTTATTTTCTCAAAGAAGTGACTAAAAAAATATTAATTTTACAGTAAAACGACAACGATGAGTCGATTATTGGATCAGTTGATTCACAGAAGATCAATCGACTATTTTGATCATCAATTCATCGTTTTTAGTCATTTTTTTTGATGGTATGAAGTTTTCTGATGTGAGAATTTGTTGCTTTTCTTTGGACACTTTGCAGACACCTGTAAGAAATGACAATTATGACTTTTCATTGTTATCTGGTGATTTGCAGACCAAACGATTGATCACTAATAATTGCTGATTGCAGCCTCTTAATATACAGAAAACCTTTATCCCGTCTAAACAATGTAAATCCCAGTATTTGTTGTTTCTGGAGCATCTTGGTGAAGCTGAATCGTTTTTTTCCAGCTGTTCTGGAGCACCGTCACAGAGTTCTTCTAATAAACGTCCAGCTGCTGTGGATCTTCGGGCTCTGCGGTCGGTGCAGTGAAGGCTGTTTGTCGTCCTTTCAGTTCGCCGTCTCAACAGCAGCACGCGGCGTGTTCACGGCAGAGCTGCCTTTAAGTGAATATCTCAGGGTGTTTTCATATTCTCTCTTCAGTCGTGATGAAAACATGTATTTTGAATACGTTTATTCTTTGCAGTGGAGAAAGACACATTTCAAGGAGACACAAAAACTGTTGTTGTTAACAGACGTTGGAGGATCTTTGATGCAGAGCGACCCAACACACTTATTCAAGATCAGAAATATATATTTTAAAAGATGAAGAATAAAGAAAAGCAAACTGGAAAACTAATATAAAACAATGTCTATATAGTGTATGTAGTGTATTAGGCGTGTTAGGAGACTGAAAACAACCAGATTTAATCTATGACGTTTGTCAGCAGGTAAAAAGCCCGTCAGGACTCACAGGTGGTAACGCCTCCATTTATGGCTGCATGATAAACATTAAAATTACACAAATTAACACAGTTAACGTCGTTTTAACGAACCTGCAGAGGCTCTGCTCGTCCCGTCAGCTTCTTCCTGCTCATCGACTGCAGCTTCACTGTTACTGCTGCTTACTGTGACTCAGAACAACCTTAAAATCTGGCCATGCTTTTGATTATTGATTATTGATTACTGACATATCCTCCCACCACACCTCTCCATGTGAGTGATGAACTCGGGCGTGTTGCTGTCTTTTAAATTAAAGCTAATTAATTAATGAATTTAACAAATAAAATAATACAGACATAGTTTCATGTGTTTCTGTCGCTTTATTTTCACCGTCAGCATTTGACCACATAACTGTACAACATCGACTCCATAGGATATTAATATTCAGTGAAGATTACATCAGCGTATTGTTTTCTCTTCCTTTTGCCAAGACTGAACATCAAACTCTGGCTCGGCTTGTTGAAACCCGAGCGGAGAGTCTTGTGCTGCCGTCAGCTCCCTCTTCTCTTATTTCAGCTCATCCTTCCTCCTTATTTCACCAATCCAAAGATCCTGCCGGTTTATGAAACGTGACTCTGGCTGAAATAAATACCTCATCATCCGGGACGCAGCGCTGTGTTTTTATATTTTTATGACGTCTCTTCTCCTGAGCCGTGTGATGTGCTCTGAGAGCAGAAACCCTGCAGCACTCAGGATGTTTGGATTGTAGTGGCTGCCAGTCGGCTGCTTCTGCCAGCACCAGGCCTCGTTTACCAAACCCCACGGGGCCGTCGGCGTGCGTTCACTGTTTTAGACGTGTTTAGGGAACTCATATCCAGGCTGTGACCACAGAGCACAATTAAATTCCTACATGAGCTTTCTGCCTACTGTTAAGTTACTGCAGTTTTGGTACAATAACAAGACTGATAGTCTAAAGCGCTGCCAGCAGCTCTGTGAGGCTGAACTTCAGCTAAATGTTAACTATTATTATTCATATTATCAATTCATCTGATTGGTTTAGAAAATGGTGAAAAATGTCAACCGGATGCAACCTTAAAATGTTTTTTCAATCCACGACCCCAAAGATATTCAATTTACTGTCAATAGAGGACTAAAGGAACCAGGAAAGATTCACGTTTGATGAGTTGAAACATTTAATATTTTCACTTATCACGTAACCACAACATCCGTGATTCGGTTCAGATGTACGTCCTTCACTGCATAAAACGATCGATTGATTATCAAATTAGTTGATAGTGTGTTAGCATGCTAACATGCTGATTAAACACAACGTACAGACGAGGCCGGTGAACTTTCAAAAAGACGTCAGATTATTACAGTTCTTCCAAAACTAGTCGAGACATTTCAATGATAAACAAAGAAGTCAAATAAAAGTTGAGCCGTGACTTAAACACACTCGACTGTGACGTGTCTGTGAGCTCAGGTCAGGCTGCTATGGATGAACGTCCCCCCAGCAGGCGCCGTCCGTCCGTCCGTCCCCCCAGCAGGCGCCGTCCGTCTGTCCATCAGTCCGTCCGTCCGTCCGCTTTAAGCCTCCCTCACATGTCTTTAAGTGGCTGCTCGAGTCGTGCAGAAGCAGCGCAGCTCGTTTGAGGCTCGCTGGGAAAGACCTGCAGAGAACCAGAGCGCTTTGCCAGCAATTTCACAGAGACTGAAATATTGATGCAGGCGTTTGTGCTCCCGCAGCATGAAAGGACGGTCTTCATCCTCCTCTGTGCTGCCAGCCTGCTTCCTCCGGTGAAGGACGGAGCTCCAACATGAGGCTCAGGAGTCCGGTAAAACAGGAGGAAAGGATTTTAGGGTTAGACTGAGCCAAAACTCACCAAACACAACGACATGAAGACAGACGAGTTTTTATTTCTCAGTTTGTGGATGATTTAATTGTTCTGAAATATGCATAATTAGTTAATATTGATATAAATGAATGTGAGAGCAGCCTCCTGCCTGTATGAGAATAACAGGTCTGGTTTATTACGGCGTAGAAAGTTCACAGTGTACTTTACGTTTGTCTCACAAAGGTAATTATTTAGACTCAAAATCAAACTATTTTTAAAGATGAACTACAATGTTCTGCACAGCCTCCACCGTTGCCTTTTTTAATGATTTTTGGCATTCGTTAATCGAAGATATGAACCATGATTCTTGTGTGACTCTAAGCCTGGTTCAGCTCCAGGTGAGGTTTTTTTTTTCCTCCCTTGTTTTCCACTCGGTGTCATTAGAGCTGTGAAGCTGTACGTGAGCTGTGAGAGCGATGAGGTGGAGTCCAGGAAGAGTGCTGCGCATCCAGAGCTGCACTAATGAAAGCCATTATGCTTCAGACGAGCCGCTCCTGCAGCTTCACCTGAGCTCAGTGGAGTCGGGGAATTGCGTCATGACCCGCAAAGGTTCGAGCTTTTATCTCCTGAGCTGAGGAGAGAAAAGCTCGTCTTTCTTTGTGTGTTTGGTGGTGTGTTCAGGTTCTGCTCAGGGCTCAGCTGGATAACAGTTAAAATGATCTTCACTGGTGAAAAAGGAAGTGCATCAACACAAATGAGCTCTTTCAAGTTGTTCTTATATTTATACAAACTGTCACACGTGATCATGAATATATTTGGATGTTAGACTCTGAAGACGTTGATTACGCAATGAAGTAATCAGCTGATTAATCATAATGGAAATAGTTGATAATTGCAGCCCTAACCTCAAATTGTTGCTGACACTTCAGGTTTTTTACAGATAAAATGTGGTAGGTGGATGGATGTTATGTTTGGAGTCAGGCTAGCTGTTTCCCCCCGTTTTCATTCTTTGTGCTAAGCTAAGCTAACCGGCTGCTGTCTGTATTTTCATATATATGTATATATTTTATTTGTTGTTGTTCTTGGGCTTCAGTTATTTATATTTGGTGCTTGTGTTGTATTATTTTGACATATCAGACAAAAGGTGCAGCTACCTTTTAAATTGCACCTGTGTTTCCTCCCACGTGTCCTTTTCCTTCCTATTTTGATTATGAGTTAATTATTTATTAATCCGTCTCCACTCAGTGATGTTGTGACGTATCAATGACTGATATCCAGTAAGGCGGTCTAATCGAACACTGTGGAGCGTGCTCTCGTGTTTCGTCTTGATTTGGGTTTCAAATGTCCATCGTCTCAGTCCAACATTTCTTCGTCTTGTCTTCTTTCTCTTCTCTGTGCTGTCAGCTGCTAACAGACGGCAGAAAGTAAATGAGCAGGTTTAATGTGCAGCAGCTATGACTGAACTAAGAAGCTGCCTGGATTCACGCTTGTCTCCAATGATGAAATCAAACTGTGTTTTTATGCGGTATCTCCTTTTTATTGGACCGTAACTTTACCGTCAAACATAACGAATCACGTTAATGTTTTTGGATGTTTACGTTTGAGCTTGACAACTGTATATTTGTGTTCATCCAGTTTTTGTTCCATAAACACAAAGATCAGTGGTGTAAAATCTGGAAAATCACCAAAACCAAAACAGATCTGTAGTGGCATATTTTGCTGCACCTTGTGTTGGGAGAATACATTTTTAATTTTTCAGCTTCCAGTCATTTATATTTTATAGACAGGGGAGGCTTTTAAAGCTGGAGTGCAGGTTGCTGCTCCAAACCTAGAAGTGTGTTTAGAAGTGAAGTTCACGGCTTTATTTCATACGTCAGGTCTGCTGTGGTGCTGCGATGTGAAAACGCTGTGATGTGTATGAATGGATGCAGAGAATTGGCCTCGGCCCATGAAGGCAGCCTGGACCAGAGCCCAATACTACTGCTGGATATTATAATTAGCTTCTTACGCTGGGACTTCATTCAGAGTTCACATGGAGCCCCGAGACAAGTCTGGGAAAAGATTTTGATCCCGTTCACGTCCACAAAAATACGTTCGGCTGCACTAAAAAAAGAACGAGAGTCCTACGTTGAACATGAAGGTTAAGACAGTGACGACCTTTATTTAAACATCTGTTGGGTTTTGATCATATTTCAGAGTTTGCTCAGTTGTCATGATGCATCCGTTGTGAAATGTGGTTGAAAAGCTACATTTTAATCAGCAGTCGTATATCAATATTTCTCCTTAAATGATATCTGAGCTACTTTTTTGCTTCATGTCTGCGTTTTTAATGTTTTCAATCACTGGAAACTGCTGTGCTTTATTTATGTTTTCCATTTATATCATATCAATAATTAGCATATAATTTTTTTAAAAATCATCTTATTTTGTAATATTTCTTGTTGGTTTCCGTATGATAAACTGCATCACATGTATTTAAAACAGCAGAATACAGTACTTGATTTATTGTGAAGGGAGTTAAACTTTAAAAACAGATGATACCTTAATGATGAGCCAGCAAATATCCTCATCCCAAAACCTGACTCATTCATCTCCTCACACTAATACACAGATGTAAACTGGGACACGCCCATGTGAGAAATGCAAACTTAACTTTTTATTTATAGAAAACTTTCCAGCTACAAACAACATGTGTAGCAGCAGCTCTGCAGGACGCGTCTCTTTTTAGCGCCGGTCCTTTGAGGATGGTCAAAGTTACAAACTTTAAACTTTCTTACATATCCTGGTGATGTGTTTGTGTAAACCTCATGATTGAATTATTGATTAGTCATTGCAGCTCTTATATACTGTAGTGGATGAACTGAGCCAGGTTCATCGTGAACTGTGGCGGTAACTCAGTCACACCTGGATCTGATCAACATTATGCAACACCTGGACATGATGCACCAGACACACATTTTACTAATTAGCAGTTTCCAAACAGTGGAAACGTGCGTCACCTCAACCTCTGGAGCTTAATGTAAATAACAGTCGAGCTCTCATCATCACAACCCTGCATACTAGTAGAAACACGTATATATCCTGAATCTGATCATAAACAGACTGAACTGACATCTCATTTGGCTTCATTTCAGTCTGATAAATATACTGTACTGCATGGTTACAGCAGCTTTTTATTTTACTCCAACCAATCAGTAGCCAGCGAGGCTTAATCAAATAAATATAGGAATCACTATAGTAGTCAGAGATGTGGTTGTAGTGAGTGATTTCAGCTTTCTTTTACGCTACGCTTTTATTTAAGTTTATAAATTGTGACAGGATAATTAGTGGAATCAACGTTTAATCACCACCACTCTGCATTATTAAAAGCTTTGGTCACAAGTCTCTGTTGTTTTTTATTCTGCGCTGAAGCCACCAGGTTACATTTTAATTTCCAAACTGTTTAATTTAACTTCCTCCATGTGACACACACACACACACACACACACACACACTCTCTGCTGCTGCTTTTAGCGGCAGCCAGGGATCACAGTGATGTGCTTACTTGGATGTTTTCAGACCCACAATGCATCACTGATCCATTAATGCATTAATAAAGGCCTAATCCTCAGCTAAAAGAAAAATAAAACCTCTAAAGCTGCTGTTTCATAACAGCAGCTGTTTTCCTGAGACCTCTGTGTGGGCGTCACCTGGCTGAGCTTTGAAAACTCACTCCAGGCCCCTCCCATCATTTACCTGCACAGAGCCCAGACTGCAGGTGACCATGCAGGTATCTGGCTGAAGCTGCTTTAACGATCAGAGGTTAACTAGTGTGTGGAGAAGCCAGGCGTGGCGCCATCAGTGGGTGGAAACACGCCATGATTCACACGCCAAATGCTTTATGTTCAGACTTGGCAGTTTCTCTGCTTGAAACACGATAGATTTAAATTATACAAATACTCACTTTTCCTGGTAAATCAACACATTTTGCATTAAAAATCACAAACCTACTTGTGATTATCAATTAAATAACATTCATGATGAGGAAGTACGTCCATAAAAAGACTCATATTACTAAATATTTTACTTTTTTTCATTATCAATAATATTCCAAAGCATGTTGAGAGATTAAAAATGAAAATAAGGTAGAAATACACCACCTGTACATATTAAATATACTGTATACATATTATAAACCTGAATTAATACTGCCTGCTTTTATATTGTGGTGTTTAAACTACTAAAGCAGGTGTTTTTTGAGGATTGTCGCCTAACGTTTGGAGCTGTTGCTCTTCAATTATCACTTCTCCACAAACCCTGATCCCACCTCTCATCCTAAAACAAATGTGTATAAAATGTGCAGATCCGGCCTGAGCCGCAGGATACCAGCTGCTTAATGAAGACTGTTCATTACCAAGAAACCGCTGCAAGACAAGCAGGTGTTAATTAACATTCCTGCTTATCTTGATGACATTTCACACATTATTTTAACTTCATCATCTACTAAATCACATCCTGCCGTCATAAAAACGTCCCCGACTCCCCATCAGGATTATTTTTGCTCTGACCTTTGACCCTTCTTTTGAATCTTGAATTTAATTTTTGCATGTTTGTTTGTTTTTGTATATTTTCACCTGGTTTAGATTTTATTTCCTCATCTTCTGCTGAGGATGAGGCAGTAAACCCAGAGCATGCTGGGAGATCATTATGGTATTTTTAAAGGTAAACACAACTCTGTCCTTATAAGCAGCGGCGGCGGCGGCGGCGGTGTTTCCTCCTGCCAGCTGTGCCTCACTTATATAACGTTTGTAGTCATTTTATTGGCTCTGCAGCAGTCGGGCATCTCCAGCTCTGAGATCACAGAGAATATGTCCTGCGCTGTGCGGACTGCTAATGTTCAGGTTATAGCACCCGCACTGAAATACATCCACAGCCTCTGCTCCGCGGGGGCGCCCTGTGTGTTTGAAGAAAGAGAACGGGTCTGTTCACATTGTTATTGAAATGAAGTGCTCACGATATACCTTCACATCCTCCACCATACCCCTCAGATATTGGTGCTATATCACACTAGAGTATACAAAATATCTACCTCTGAGCCTATTACATCTCTGTTAGGTAAGCAGTAGGGACCATTGTTAAGCCATGTCACTTTGGGCTCAGGGAGATTTTCTGATGTTCAAACAAGTGTTCAGTTACAGTGAGACAGAAGAAATGACCTTGAATGTGATAAATGGTGCAAGAAGAAAACAAACCTACTAGTGATTGGAGGTAAAAAAACAGTTAAATTTAATGAAAATAAGTGATTACACAAGTGAAATGTTGTAAACTCACTTCACTTTGCACCTCGTCTATACTGAACATCAGCATCCAAATCTTATTTACCAGATCTGCACACACAGTGAAACCTGAAAGGCCGGCATGCATGCATCGTATAAGGCGAGGCATCACACTGCAAATAAATTAGGTCATTTACAAAAATGTGTGTCCATTTTGGGAAAGAAGATCTCGTTACCTGAAGGTCAAAATAAGACATGCTAGGTCCTATTTACAATGTTTATTTCATATACTCATAAACTACTTTTTTTATTAGTTTGGGGGATTTTGTGCAGTCGTACTTTAATTTTGATCATTTTGGAACAAAACGTGTTGGAAAAGGTGTGATTGCTTTATTATGAGAGAGTCTGTCTTGCCTTTTGTTGTCAGATCAAATGTTACACAAGCTTTGTATGAGAGAACAAGGCTTTTTTTAAAAACTTCCCATCCCACCTGCTGCAAGCTCGCAGGATTGCACAGGATATTATTTGAAGTCTTGTGTGAACATAAAAGCCTGCTCATAAAAGTTCCCTGCAGTGAAAACGACCTAAATAAACACAGCCCTGAAATAATACCTTCCCCGGGTTCATCTAACCTCCCACAGATGGAGGACGGGGGCAGGAGAGGCTGGGGGAGGCATTAGGGAGACGATATCTGAGGATGTGATGGTTTGGAGTGACAAAACGCTGCCATTTGGTGGGTGGTTTTGTCTATAGTACATTACAGCATGAGAGGCGGCGTTTTTAACAAAGCTGCAGCCTGACCTTTGACTCTGTACTTTTACAGCCTTGCAGGACAAGAGGAATGAAATCAATATTCCTGAAAACGATAGTGTCATGCTGCAAATGAAAACTACGATGACAAATATTTGTTGACAACTAAAAACTAAATAAAAAGTCATGTTTGAAAATGAGAACAATCGATCTGAGCCGGACATTGTAAATTTCTCAGAGTTTGAGACACGAAGCGAAACACGCTGGTGAATCTGTGAACAGGAGCGCTTTCGTGCTCGGTGGCGTTCGCCTTACACAGAACTACTCTCCAGAGACTAAAAAAACAGAATCGCTGTTATTCCTCTTTTCTAGATCCGTTTCTAAACAGATTTCCCTCATAATGAAGGATTACATCACCCAGAGCAGCAGTCACAGTTTAGCTCTGCACATGACATCTGTCGACAATAAGGAAAATACAGAAAAGTGCCGTATCCTTTAATGAACCCCTGCGTGACGTTGGCTTTGTCTTTCTTGAAATTGAACCTTTAACTATAGCAGAGTTGGTGTCTGACTCAGCCCTCATGTCACATATATACATTCATATCGAACATATACCATAATCTTTCTTCGTTTTCATTTATCGTCTCATATTGTGGGCGTTGTGAAGCCCTTTCAGACTCTGATTATTTTAACCGTTCGCTGTAGTATATTTTCTATATGTAAAGCATGTCGCTGCTACTCTGAGGGTTGTGTAGTGTATTTTTATTTATAGGGGAAGCTCATATCCTTCTGCTTACATGTTCTCCCTCTCTGGCCTACTTCTTTTAAACTCAGCATTGTCTTTTCATCACACGCTGAGCTCACCATCTGCTGCTGCTGCAGCACCGTCAACGTCCTTAAAAAGTCATTGCTGTATCCTTAATTATCTTCATTTAATCACATCCCCTCTTCAGGGAGATGAAAAGTTATTAGAAGATGAGCCTGCAGCAGAATACTGTATGCTCATATATAAAGACATGGAGGCTACTAGGTCCTGTTGTACTTGTGCCATATGACAGTACTTACGGTTTATTTTATTTGCCATCGCTGTGTCCACACTCTGTCCTGTTGTCTCTACCCATCACGTCCTGGTTGTTTGCCTGACAACTTCAATATCTTGTTATAAAGATGTGCTTATAGTTTAATCTGTTGAAGAGTTTCTCCAGCCAGGGTTTGCATTTCATTCCCGTCTCTTTCTCCTCATGTTTCCTGACTATATCTGCAATGTACGCTGTCCAATAAAGGCCCCAAAATACTAAACAATGATCTTAATAAAGTTCTACACCAGCTAGTTGGACTAGTCCCAGCCTAGTCAAGCGAGCATGAACTGATGAAGCCTCTTGGATGAGAGGTGAAACGTCTTCAAGACAAATAACCAAGTCCAGTTGCGATCGATTTAATCTACTTGAGATAACTATGACCTGGATGAATGAGAATATTCACAGACTTAATGATCTTAATAAAGGTTCCCAATCACACACAGTCTGCACTACATGACAACCTCTGACTATAAATAATAAAAAACATGATTTCTTGCATCGTAATCAGAATCTGAAACACATGAAATTGGATCCAGGAAACATATCCGGTGGCTCATCGTCACCCGGTCCGTCCTGTGTCGACAGGACCGTCAGGCAGAAGGTGAAATGGAGAAATCATTCATTGAACAGGATGCAGATTGGGGATTTTACTTATTTTTTATTTTCCAAAGCTGAAGTTCAGTGTGTTCGGGTCATTTGCAGATGAAAATGTTGAAATGTTAACCTCGATGTCAACAGCAGTTCAGGTCTTTACATGCATACATGCACGAGTGACATTTCACAGAGCTGTTTGTTTACCTGCATCTAAACTGGATTAGTATAACATCTATGACATGTCTGCCTCTGTCAGTGGCCCGTCATCAACAGTGTGGACTGGATCAGAGCAGAGATGTGGCATGAAGAGCTGGTTTCTTATCATACTGGATTCTGTGGAAGAAACACAACTCTGCTTTCTGTCTCTTCTCGTTATCTGTGTGAGAATGAGGCTTGTTTGCATTCATGTGTGGCGTTCCTGCTCTCACACGTAGCAGCGTCCTCCATTATTGAGCAGTTGTAAATGCGTTGAGGTTTTAGTGTTTGGAGAGTTTTTGTTCCAAAACAGAGTACAAACTGGAGCGTGGGGCTTTGGAAAGGCAGAAAATCTCAGCAGCTTGTTGTGTGGTTTCAATCAACATCCTTGAGGTGTGTGTGTGTGTGTGTGTGTGTGTGTGTGTTTATTTTGCTGGATTCTGCTAAAAGATGAGCGAACGGCCTGCTCTGCTCTGTCATTGAAAACAAGGTCAAGGTGACGGAGAATCTAATTGGCGCTGAGCTCGACCCCGCCGGTTCCCCCGGGATGATACACAGCAGCTTCGACTCACATCTCATTAGCATTTGAGCTGCAGCTCCATCTAATACATTTAGCGGCGAGAAAATATTCAGCGTAATTTAATTAATGAATGCATCACTGTGAGTTTGCGGCCAGATGAAATTAAAACGGTTGCATAGCAGCATCGTAAACAAAGTTGTAAGAGTAAAGTTTATTTTTAACCATGGTAACGAGTTTAAAGCATCTGTTCTGTAAAACCATGAAGTCATCGCACAACAACGCGGTTACAGATTGACCGCGCTGCAGGAAATGTGTTCCAGACACGGTGTGAATAAATCCACCGGTTTTATTTGACACCTTTGCAGCCTCAGATGATGATGATGATGATGATGATGTGTAAATGACAAAAACTGCAGTTATGAAGTGACGCCAATCAAACGCTTGTTTTCCGTCTTGTTCCTTCATGTTGTTCAATCTCTTCAATCATGGTTTGTGACATCGAGTTCAGAGTATTGAATTTACACAATGTGATCAGTATAGTGCTGCAGTAAAACATGCGGCCTGCAGTAAAACATGCGGCCTGCAGTAAAACATGCGGCCTGCAGTAAAACATGCGGCCTGCAGTAAAACATGCGGCCTGCATCGCTGCTGTCCTGTGATGGTTCTTGTCATGTCCTGTAGCCTTTCTAAATGCTGTGGATAAAAATGTGATTAATAGCTGTTAAATATGGAGCTCAATGGTTAAAAATGTGACGTTTGGGATTATCATTTTAATGCAGCTCGTCATTGGAAAGAATTTATCTGATGCAGCTTAGAATAAGCTGTAAATCCAGGATCACCCACATTATAAACGGCAAATAGTACAAATACATGAAGCTGTAAGACATCACATGTATAAACGTATGTCCTCTGTGTGTTTATGCTGAATAGAAGAATGCAAGCTGAAGAAATGATGAGATATATGCGTTTCCTCCTGCAGTGAGACAGTGAACAGTTACGACACTGGACCGAGAGGCCGACAGCCGAGAGACGTCGGACTGCATGAAGAGGCTGAGTGACGGGACCCTGGTCCTCACCTAGACCCCTCCCACGACCTCCCGCTGCCTGGACATGGTGAGCCTCTTCTCCAACCATGCAGTCGTATTCAGTGTCTGAAGCCCGTTCAGATCCTTTGGGAGATATTTGGCACCTTTTGCACGAGAGCTGAGAGTCATAATTAATGACCGCTGCACCTACGTCATACATTTTCACATCATATTCATCATTTAATCATATATCTGCATAACAGATGTAAGAAAATAAAGACAGAAATAAAAACAGAAACAAGTTTTCAGACATTTTATAGACTAAACACTAAGAAAATAACAGCCAGATTAATTGAAAATGAAAATAATTGATTAGTTGCAGCCGTATTCTTTAAGAAACAGCAGTTTATTTCTACATCCAGCAGTCACGGAGCAACGTTATCATTGATTCAGTCATAAGTCCAGCGTTGTCTCTGTTTTAGCTGTTGCTGCTAGTCGCTAACTGTGTGTAATAATCATGTGTTTGTGGTCGTGGCTCATTTTTTTCTCAGATTAACGGAGCTGTATAGTGAGTTTCAGCTCATTATTTATCTGTCTGGCTGCATCTTTACTCTTCTGGTTCACTCTCAGCTCTCATAGCGTCGTTTTCAGCCGCAGCAGGCAGATGTTTTCAGAGAAAAAGCTCTTTAAAAAAAGAAAAGCAGCTAAAGAGCCAGATATTTCCCTCAGGAGTTGATAGAGAGCAGAAACAGAGCTAACAGAGAGTGAATATTGGACTTAGATTCAGCAGCTGGACACAAACAGGACTCCACATGATGATGATGTTGCTGCATACCTGCTGGATGTGGACATTTCTTTGTAATTTCAGTCTGAGTTGCTTCTGTTATAAACCAGCCTGTTCTCACACCATGAAACGCTGCATGTGTGACTTTACACAGAAAGAAAAATATTAAAGAAATTATTTCTGATGTGTGTTTGTGTCAGATGTAATTAAATGGCATCAACTATCAAACCCTGCATATAATTAAAGCAGTGAAAGTCATTATCATGAGGCCAAACCTCCAGCTGTCTTGTAGGTAACGAATAAAAAGAAGGTGTTGAAAGTCCTGATCGTTCATCTACATCTCATTAACATGTGTGTGTATGTTTGTGTGTTCGGGTTGTCGACACTGACCACACTTGCTGCTACACAGCCCCGGATGCCCCCGGCAGTTCATCCAGAGATTAGCTGGGTCGTGATGAATGACCCTCGCAACTCCACCACAACCCTCCCCTCTCTAAGACTCATGGCCATGAATTATTAAAGTGCCATCATAAATAACTCACCGTAATGAGGGACGCTTACACGCTGCAGGCGGCGAGGGAGGGAGGGAGGGAGGGAGGAGGAGGAAATGGAGGGTGGGGGGAGCTGTAGAGGAAGGGATGAGTGAGGGAGACATGGCAGTTTGACCTTGAACTGATGCTGGGCCGGCGGACGGATGCACTGAGGCTTGGTAAAAAATCGAGCAGCAAGCTAGTTTTGCGCATCGGCCCTTTATTCTCTCCCCTCAGAGAGATGGCTCACGTCATAAATGTTAATGTTAAGTAACGGCGGCTGTATGTAGGCCAAGCAGAGATTGGCAGCAGCTCAGGTTGCTTCAGGTGTTGCTGTCACCGTGCCGACTGTGACGAGTGTTTCTGACACCAAAAAAAATAATCTGCTGGTTTCTCTCCGGCCCGTCAGATGAAAAAAAAACCCACCAGACTTTATTTTATCGTTTTTATTTCTGAATTTCCAGTTAACAATTCCAGATTAGTTTCTCTGTAATTACTCAGAGCCGGCGCTGCTTTGTTGATGCTGTTTGATGATGATGATCCCAACGTTGTTGTAGGTGGTTAAAATCATTGTAACCATGAAAAACGGCCCCCTTATAAATGCTGAGTTATGAAAGTTATGAAAACCTTGATTTCCAGCGTTTTAAATGCAGCTTATGATTGTGAGCAGGTTTTAGGGACTCTGGCCTCTTCTGGACTTTATCTACCGTCTCTCAGACGTAGAAGCCACGTTTTGTGCTAAAATGCTTTGTGAATTATTAAATTATTCAGGATCAAAATCTTCGGGGTCTTGAGTATTACTGACATGTGCCCTATTTTTAGTTTGGTGTCACTTTCCTCTCAGCCTTAAAGTGTTTCATGAATACAGCCACAGTTTTATTTTGATATGGTTGCTTTAATATAAGAAGCATCAATCACTTATTAATATAATGATGAGTAAGATAGACTGTGTCAAAGGTCAGGAGTTATAAAGGTCACAGGTTTGATTCCCCCGAAGCCCATTAAAGTCCATCAGCATCCATGTTTCCTCTCTGAATGTCCTTGACCTTCAGTGGATGTGAGGACCAGCAGCCTCAACGTCTCTCTCTTTCCCTCGTCTCTATCCAGAGGTCGTTCCGATCATTTGCAAACGACGACCGCCACGTCATGGCCAAGCACGCCAGCGTTTATCCGACGCCAGAGGAGCTGGAGGCCGTCCAGGCGCTGGTGTCCACCGTGGAGGGCGCTCTGAAGAAAGTCTCTGATTGGATGGATGGCCTCAACAAATCCTCAGGGAAGACCTCCATCAACAGCGAGCCTGCTGATGACAAAGTAGAGGACGACGCTGCTGAAACAAAGTACGTCCCTGCTGGTTTTCATCCGTTCATACTAATTTGGTACAAATTTCACAACAGTTTTTCATCAGACTTCTCAATGGCTGTTTTTTCAGCTCATATGAAAGATGAAGTGAATTTATTGCTTTCCAGTTTATTTTTGTACCTTCAGCCGTTTTCTCAGCGCCCTCATGGTCTGCAGTATATGTGTGATGATGTGAGGCTAAATGATTAAACACACCTAACAAACAGTCATAAATCCTAAATATTTGGCTGGTGGCCCAAACATCTCTGTATTATCAAGGCAGAGCTGGTAATGCTGCATTAATTGATATTTTAATAGTCATTTCTATCATTGATTTTGAGCCAAAATGTCAAATATCATCTGGTTTTAGACTCAAATATTAGTGTTCGCTGCTTTTCTTTGTCTTATGAAATGTTGTTTTGTTATAGACTAAAAGATTAATCAGGAAATAACGAGCAGATTAATTGATGATAAATATGTTTTAGCCCTAATCAAGTGAGTGAAGTCCCAGACTGTCCGGATGCTCTTTAACGTGTCACAGAGTTCACCATTATACAAAAACTGGATTTTTTTTCATGCTCAGATTCTACTTTCTGCATCTGTGCAACCTCACATGCTAAAAAAAAAAAAGAGTACTACAGATGCAGTATTTGCTTTGAGCATGTAGATAAAGAAGTACAGAGAAGGTCAGAGGAGAAAGCTTATGACCCAGAGATGAACTGTAGTATTGTATGAAGAAGTGTGGAGTGGCAGAGAAGTATGTTAGAGTGGTGCAGGACATGCATGAGGGCTGTAAGACAGTGGTGAGGTGTGATAGAAGAGTTAAAACGAAAGGAAAGGTGTACAAAACTGTGGTGTTGTTTGGTCTAGAGTTTGGAGATAAAGTCAGAGAGGCCAGACTGAGATGGTTCAGACATGTCCAGAGGAGAGATAGTGAATATATTGGTAGAAGGATGCTGAGTTTGAACTGGCAGGCAGGAGGTCTAGAGGAAGACCAAAGAGGAGATATATGGATGTAGTGAAAGAGGACATGAAGGTAGTTGGTGTGAGAGAAGAGGATACAGAAGACAGGGTTAGATGGAGACAACTAATTCACTGTAGAGACTCCTGAAGGGAAAAGAAGAAGAAGTAAAGATCTGTGCAACCACAAAAGTCTGTGAGCGTCCAGAACGTGTGACAGCTCAGAATGATGTATGATCTTACACACGGACTGCACATGTTCGAACACGTCAGCATATGCAGACGTTCAGTGCTGTAAACAGAACCGTGTGCATATCACGGTCTTCATTTGCCTCTTGTGGTTTCTCTGTGCAGCTTTTAAGATATCTGTGAGATTTCTTTTTCCGCCGCAGCACAACAGACGTTAGAGCAGGAAGAGTTTTAGTGTCAACAGGTGTCGTAGGGACTATTTCTTCAGTGCCAAGTAGTTTGAGTGAAAAATGTTGACAGCGAATGACACAGAAACCTAGAAAAATAAAACCAAAACCCGTGTGTGTGATTAGATACCAGCAGAGGTGCATGGGAGGATCTATTTTTGTCAGGAAACACTTTTAAAGCAGAGCTGCAGGCTGCTGTAAGATCAGATAGATGGATGTGATAGTAACCTTTGCTTTGTTAGATCACTACGAGCTGTGAACTGATCTCTGTGATGTAGACTGTGGATTCAGCAGCATGTCTTACAGTGTCTATGCATGTACAGAATAATTCATTAGTGGAACCGTTAAGTCTCCTTTGTACAATACATAATTTAGAAATACAATCAGCTGTTCACTGTCCAGTATCTGAGGTGTGTGTTGCCGCCTGACTCTGACTGTCACCCGTCTGTCCTTCAGGCCGGACAGGACGTCGGTGCTGTGCGGGGTGACGCGTGTCGGCCTGGTGGCCAAAGGCCTGCTGATCAAAGGGGACATGGACCTTGAACTGGTGCTGATGTGTAGAGAGAAACCCACCAAACTGCTGCTGTACACCATCAGCGCCAACCTCCCGCTGCAGATCCAGGTACGGTCAGCCGGCGTTTAGCACTTTGAAAGCACAGCTGAGGAAGCATTAAATAAAAAGCATCTATATGATCCGAGCTTCAGTAGAGACACTTGTCCACAGAGAGCACAGCCAGAAGTGCTTCATGTGTGATTAAAGGTTGGAGAAGAGAAACGCTGACGCCCTGAAATGAAGCAGAACATGATGACGATGATAATAGAGGTGCAGGATTTCATGTACAATGCAAAGAGATCTAGTGGACATATTTAAATACAGATAACATAATATATTCAGATCTTTAACATCAGTAAAAGCAGCAAAAACACAATAAAAAAAAATTGTAAAAACAGTAGTAAAAAGTAAAAAATAGTCCTGCAGTCAATTTAATGTTGTCAAGGTACTACTGATACTAATTTATAACAATGCATATATAACAAACTGATCATATGTTTTACATGTAAAATATCGATCTGAATAACTCTCAGAAACCTTCTAGTACACATTTAAACATGTAAATAATAAACAGTAGAAACCAGTAAAACCTGATGCAGAAAAACATTCTTCTATCACCAGAATTATGATTATAATGCATTAAAAATGACGTATTATAAAGATGTTTTGGCCAAAGGAGCTTTTTATTCTTAAACCAGATGAAAGGCTTGTTTTTAGTGAATATGAGATGATGTGAAGTGGCCTGACGCTTCATTTATCTCTGCTCTTATCTCATCTGTCTCCTTGAGATGTCTGAAGCCCAGACTGCAGAATAAACTTCTGACCGCTGAGATTCTCTGTTTTTTCTTTCCTTGTTATTTCTATTAGAAATGATGCATCCCATCAACAACTGAGGGCTAAATGGATTTTTTAACAACCCAAATACTGAGTTCCAGTTGTACAAATGTTATTGAAGCCTTCAGATGGGTTTAGACAGTGTGCACCTCCCTTCCCCACCTCCTCAAAGCGGTGCCAACTTTACACAGGGACTAAATGTGCTTCCTGTGCCCCCATCTCAGTTAATTACCTGCCATAGCTGCCTCGCCTGCTTCATCATCAAGGGAGGAAACCGTTTGAAGCTCTCATTTCCTGGACCAAACTGTGAGAGATTGACAAGTAGAGGGATGATGGATGGAGTCATTTCTCACAGAGACGAGATAGAGAGAATGCACTTGAAAATATGCCACTGAAGGCAACACGAATCTCAAGGAAAAAACAAGATAGTCTGGCGTGCTGGGAATTGGCTGGCAATAACAACACGGGTGGAAACTCTGAATGAGATGTGGAGGAAAGCAGCATGAAAACACAAAGTGTTTGTGCCTTTTGCTGTTCTGATTGGCCCGTTTAGTGCTGGCAAAAACTGATCTTTCTTTGACATTATTTATCTCAGCATCTAAATATCCTGATTTTGTATGCAGACTGGAAATTCTCCAATAAAAGCAAATCTCAAATTAATAGTTTCCCAAACAAATACAAGCTGATTAATAATAAAGACGGAGGCGGATTTATATTCGATATAATGACTCATACAGTGATAAAACTGGTAAGTTTTCACAGCAGAGTCAGAGTTTCTCTTTATAATTTATTTACAAACATCTCTCCTTTCTGTATTATTTTTGTTTTTGTTGCTGTTAAGCTATTATTGTCAATAAAATGCAACACTTCCTCTATAAGTTTATGCTATTTTAGCTTCAGTAAGACTGAGCAGCGTTGAGCTTCATTAACAGGAACAAAACAGCTACGTTGATGGTGTAACAGTCTCACCAGGTCGGACCTGTAACACATCTGTAACATATCTAACATATCTGTAACACGTTCAACACGTTCAAGTCTGAGCTGAATGCTGAGAGATTATTTTTAGGACAACTGGGGCAGTAAAAGGATAAAAACATTAAGTAGAAGTTAAATGCACACGTTAAGATCACAGCAAACATCTCCTGTGCTCAAAGAAACCTGCATCTAATAAATGATGAAACAAGTCCACAAAAAGAAAAGTGCAGATGAGCTTCAACAACAAATTAGTTCATGTTATGATTGTTTTCCAGCAGTAATATTACATCTTCCTACCATCTGTACGTGCATGCAGCTCCTCCTGTTGTAGTCCTCTTATATCTAGACAAGGAGCAGGAATGTAAAAGCACCTTTCCTGGAATGACAATCAAAACGTGTGATAAACACTTTTTACTAAACTGTGATGAAATATATTTCAGCCTCAACGATTAGATGATTAATAGATTGATATTTGATAATTGATTCATCTATTAGAGTCATTTTTAATTTAAAAATAATCCAAAATAATCTGATCCCAGCTCCTTTAAAGTGAATTTGTTCTTGTTTCTTTAGTGGCAGTAAGCTGAATATCTGGGTTTGGGCAACCATAGTTTCTACTAGAGGCCTGTTTCAAATGAAAGCCTGACATGACCGTATTCTGCATGTTGTTCCTCAACACATTTCCCATCCATGTAGAACAGCAGCGCCACAAACAGCAGGAGTCAATGTTGCGACTGTGATATTCGATTTTTAATTAATCGTGCAGCCCTGCCTTGCAGACAATGACGGAGGACAAATACGAGGTGCGGTCATGCGTGCCTGAGGCAGCCATCCAGGTCTGCAGCATCAAAGACCCCCAGCTCACGCTGAAGATCACCCTCTCCTCCTTAGCCATGAGGGAGGAGCACAGCACCACAGAAGAAGGTATTACTTCCTCCTCTTCCTCCTCCTCCTCTTCTTCCAGCCTCCTGCGCCTCCTACCTAGGAGGGCCCTTCCCCTGTTTTTATTTGACCTTTTATATGACAACAGAGGGCTCAGAGAGTAAAAGGGGGCAGGAAGAGGGGGAGGGACATACTGGAATGGCAAGGTTTAAAAGTACTGTGAAATCTGAGCCAGAAACGGGAGACAGTCTGGGGGGAAAATGGGAAGGATGATACACTGAGACGGCTAAAAGCTGAAAAGTAGCAGGGAAGATATGGATCTGGGTCAAGAATGGTGGAAATAGCAGATGGCCGGTGAAGGATGATTTCCACAGGGGATGTTTTGGGTCGGGGATTTACGAAAAAGGAGACGTCTTGTATCATCCTGCAAGAAAGCAGGAAAGCAGAGAAGCTGTTCCTCTTGGCCAGACTTGTTAAAAAACAAAAAATAGATTTATTTTTAAGGATTTTAATCCCTAAAGATGAAGAGGTGTAGTTTACCTAAAGTAATCCCTCAAACCAAAGAGGTGATTTATCCCTTTCTGACCACTAGCTGTGAAAAAATCCCCTCAGTGGACCAAACATTGATGGGTTTTTACTGTAAGCCAAGAGGCAACGTTTGGCATCAGTGCATCCACTGTGCTTGTTTTGTCCCTCAAGTGGGAATGATATTAAAAATGACTGAAAGGCGAGTCAGGAGTGAAGAGCTGCTGTTATGGAGCAGCGCGTCCTATTGTGGCCCCGGTCCCTGTGGGAGAGATCCAGTCGAAGCATCACAAAAGGTAGAAAAATGGATTCTGCCAAAACAGGAGAGCAGCAGCTCCAAAGCACAGCTGTTGAGTGAAAAATCATAACAAGGATAAAACCGTGTTTTCCATCATTTAACATCCTGTCAGCACAAACAGGGACAGTGTGTTTCTGTCTCATGCAGGTTTTCTTATACTTCAACCCTCCTGTATACTTACAAAACAAGAGCAGAACACAGTTTCCTACAAAGTCAAATAATCTAAATGGATCATTCAGACTTTAAGACTTTACTTGAATCTTCTCATTGTGGGTTCATGAATACATTAGTGTTGGCTGACAGCTAGTTTTCACTTCAGGGTTGGAAATAAGAACCACAGTCACTAAAGGGATGTCTAATTGACTCTTGAATCTAAATTAAGTTAATAGTCTCGTTAATATGCTAATATGTAAACCAGTGGACCTCATGCAAGAAGCAAACTGATGCATGAAGAGAGTCTCTTTGATGTTCAGACAACCAGAACAAATAAAACTCAACACCACCAAGAGCACAAAAAACACAAATGCTGCTCTTCAGGAAAGCCTTTCCTTTCTGCAGTTTTATTTATTTATTTATTTATTACTTAAAGGGGACATATTTATTTACAGGTTATTTTTGAAATATATTTACAGAAAACCTCCTTATTTTACTCAAACTGGCCCTTTACTTCTTAAATACATACGTGTCAAAACAAAGGCCGTAGATGGACATGTGTGTGACAATCTTTTACACATGTTCACTTCATCTTTGTAGTGTAGATATCCAGAATCATAACAGTGTATAAATAACAGAAACTCGGATTGAACCCCGACCGTATCTGATGAGGGTTCTTCAAGCAAGCCGTTGAGTATTTGTCATCCTGTGAGTAACCTGGTTCCCTCTGGATCTTAGACACGCCTGGTGTTTACAGTGTGCCTCCTGCAGCTCGTCCTCTGCTCACTGACTGTTGGTTTTGTTGCCGTAGCTCCGCAGGTCAGCGCGCTGTGTGGATTGACACATCTCTGCGGCCCCCTCTGCCGGCGAGGCGCCCCCACACCCAGCAGCAGGAAACCCCGGGTACACGGGGCTTCCCCCGACAACCAATCAAAACAACCCACTCACTCTCTGCCTCAGACATGCTCCTCTACCCCTCCTCCCCCTCCCTCTGTTGACTGGACTTCTCTTTGGGTCACCATGAAATTCTGTCATTACCCAGCAGCCTTTGCTTCAGTGCTGTGATTAACAGTTCTGACCCTTCTGTGTTGATCAATTTTTATTGGCTCAGAATGACATATTCACATAATTTCATGTTGTTAATTAAAATAATCTGATGTCCTGGTCACTAATCAAAATTCCCCTAAGCTGATGATGTCAAGGAGAATTTAGTGGGGGTTGTCCTTATCTGTATGTGGTCTTCGCGAGCGAGTGACGGTTCCTTCATGGCCTGCCTCTGGGAACCCGGTTCCACAGCAACCAAAAGACTTCTGGGAATCTGAAACATGATAATACAAGTTTGTAAAGTAAAATTATTTCACACAAGAGCTAAGAAAAACCCGGGAAGCTCGTTTCATGGGTTTAATATTTAATATTTTTAGGGATAATTCTATGAAGTGTGAAATGTGCCATTGAGACATTTAAAGTTGGTCTTAAAATTAAAGCAAGATGTGCATTAACATTAATAGGAAACAAATTCATTGTCAGATTAAATGAAATAAGAAATATAAAATGAATATTCTCTTTTTAAAATTAATTTTATTATTAATTAACATTTTATTGTTAAAGAGGTGATTTTACACACCAGGTTAAGTTTTTTTTTTTGCAGTGAAAAGTACTACTAAATGTGTAAAAGGAAACGGTATAATGTCTTGGCTTGACCCCACCTTTATAATTAAAAGGCTGTGTTAACCAGGCAGGGAGTTGAGTTGCATTATGGGAAATGTAGTATGTAGTGTTTTGGGGACTCTCACAGCTTTATGAAAGTGAAATACTACAACAAATAAGTAGAGAACTTTTTAATTAATGATTTAATAAGGTAATTTGATGTTTTCAGGTATGACAGCACTGAAGAATTGCTGATCGTTGCAGTATCCTCATGTACTATTAATCTTTAGGATCATTAGTGTCTCTAAAGAACAGGCGAACCCAAGAACCTCTTCTGTACTTTTTATTATTATTAAAGTTTAACATCTTTTTTTTTAATAGAGGGAAAAGTCATTTAATAGCTTTTTGTCAGGTCTCACTTCAGTTCCCATTTTCATTTGTTTAGAGGTCTCCAGGTGCACCTTAAAAGTGCAGATTTAAAAGAGTGAACAGTCAACTTACTTTTCTAAATCCTGCCATTAGCTGCTGTTTTCCTGTCGGGCGTACCACATCACCCTGAGGCAGAACATGAAGGTCCTCAGTCCTCGACCTTCGAGGAGGAGCGACACGGGACCATCCCTGTGTCTCTCATCAGCTCCTTTGTTTGTCCTCCACCTCTTCCATCCTGTTCAGCTTTCACTACGGTCTCTACAGCAACAGACTGCTAAACCACACACACATCGCTCAGCACATTACTGCTGATGTATCACATGAAGGCCTAGAAATTGGAATTTGAATACTGCAGTTATTGAGAATTGGAGACGACACCGTTACTGCTTCAGCATTACTCTCAATGCTCATTGGACAACGTCTTTGCATCATAATAGCACTGATTCTAATATTTGGGTATAGAGAGAATAAAGATAAGCTTTTCAAGCAGAGAGGTCCCTCTTCTTAATCCTCGATGAGATCATTGATACCTGTGAGCCCTGCAGTGTGGTCTGCAGTCTGTTCCTCCTTTTGTTCGTCTGCTTGACTGTCCCACAGTTGGCACCCCTTAGCTGCTCCCGAGAACAAACAGCCTTCACTTTCTTTCCAGGGTGGCGTTCTCACTCTCAGATGTTTATGTTGTTGTTGTTGTCATCTGCTGTCACTCTTCTTCTGCTGTTGTCCTCCCATGGCTCGGCCTCCAGTCATGGCAGGAGTGCTCCCCCACAGGAACCCGGTGTGCAGAGACCGTTTCAGTCAAACATAAACATCTGATCAACCCTGCAAGAGTGAAAATACTAGCATGGCGCCTCAGAAAACTGCAGAGCAAGCTGGGAAGACTTTTTTTTATTAAAGTAGACTCACTAATTGTTCTCTCCTTGTTTCTAAAGTTATTATTTTGATCTCTAATTTGACTTTTGGTCCCGAGTCATTGCCATGCTCTCATTTTCGTCTTGCGTTGTAAATGATAACACACTAATCTGGCGTGTTCAATCGCCTTCAGCCACTGATCTGCATCTAGAGTGAGACTCCGGCCGGGCAGCAAGACGCATGTGCTCACGTCTCCTCCGGTTCCTCCTGTCAATGTTATGAAAGATCCTGCCTTGTGCATGAGAAACTCCCCTCTCTCAGAAAATCACAGAATCTCTCAAATTCCCCCCTTATTAGCTCATTCGGTCAGATCAGTGGGTTTGCCTAATAATTAGCCGTCCAACCAACCCTGCTGCCTGTGTGTCTGTGTGTGAGTGTGTGAGGTCAGTCAGTCCCGTCTCATCCTGTCCCATCTCTTCAGAGGAGGACGACAAGGAGAGGCAGGAGGACAAACAGGAGGAGGAGGAGGAGGATGTCTTGGACAAGCAGAAGTGCCAGGCTGCGCTGGCTTCGCTCCGACACGCCAAGTGGTTCCAGGTGAGCACAGCTGGTCCGATAGCAGCCAGGCGTACTCTGAATATCCAACCCTCTCTCCTAAATTATGTTTGTTTGTCATGTCATGTTTTATTTTTGTCAAAGGAATTTAATCAACACAATAAGGGAAAGTTTTTTTTATGAAGCTGCAAACTTCCTTCTTACTACATCATATCTGCAAACACTTCCTGCACTGGAAAAGCTATTTGGCCAAACCTTTGAGTCATATTGTTTAGACAGGATAAGAATAACGTCATAATAAAATAACACCACAAGCATCCAGCATCAAAACATCCACACGTTTCTAGAATGTGTTTATTATTGATAAATATTAGGAAAAGAATAAACAAGAAAATGGTTATTTTTTGGAGCAAGTAGAGGAAAAACAAGGAACTCAGGTTCATGAAGAGTTTCTGCACCGAGTCAGTTTTGTGATGAGCTGCGACTCGACTGCGAGTTATTCACCACTGAGAGGAGAGTCAAGGTCGGGTGAAGCACCGCCGGCTTCCCTCAGGGAAGGAAAGCTCAGAGCCGAGTAGAGAGAAGCTCTGCACAGGTGAAGCAGCGCAGGAAGGATTTTATTCATGATATTCAAACAAGGTTAATATGATTTGTAATAACCACAGAAACAATTAGTGACGTTCTTCCATGTCTGTAAGGTTTAAATGAAAGCAGCAGAGTTAAAGTACCTGCTTCATCTAGTGTGAACAGTCATCCTGTGCAAATTAAAGTGTCAGTAAATCTCCAGCATGATTTCTTTTTTAAATGTAATTTCATCATCGTGTTCTTCTAGACATCCAGGTTCTCCTTCTGCGTTCTTCGAGCACTTTGTTTTAGTTCTGGCAGAACTTTAAGAGGAAGGTTGTGAAGTATTTTTGGAACATAAATTGGTAAATTAATTGTTAATTTTGTTAATTCATGCATATTTATTTCATTAAATGCAGGAGTGCCAGTGTCATGACTAAATTACTTATTAAACAGGAGGAATTAATACAGTAATAATAATACAGTATTAATGTAGTAAAGCATCTAGTCCAAGGCGACCTCTTCATATTGCTCATTTTATGATTTTTATTGTGGTATAAAACAGAGAAAATAACCAAAATTCTCACATTTTAGAAACTTAGTGAATATTTTGAATTCCTGTAAACAACAGAGGATTTAAAATATTTCAGATAGACGACTTTGAAAATGTTTTATGAGGAAGAAAATGCATTTAACCATATTTGTTAGAGGTCAAGTATACACACAAACACATTGTGGTGAATCACACTGAATGTAAACTTTTATTTGTTGAAGAGAAATTCTGCCTACAGATGAAATTATGGAACAGAATTGAACATTAATGGAGTTTAATGTCGCATAATTTTCTCATTAGCAGCATATTTAAATTTCCAGTGGAAAAGGCTCATCTTGTGCCGGCGTCATGGGGGACATGCAGTCATGTATTTTTGTGGTTTCTGCAGCTCAGGCTGTTTTGTTGAAATGCTCTTTTTGTCCCCTCAGGCCAGAGTCACAGATCTCAAGTCCTGCGTCGTCGTCTTGAGGATTCTCAGAGAGATGTGCAACCGACTGCCTGTGTGGCAGCCTCTCAAAGGATGGGTAGGGTTGTTGTCTCTGCACGTGCATCATAAAAAAAAATAAATAAACTATACAAACACTTGTTATGCTCTCAGTCAGAATAGGAGGTTTAAAACCGATTCCTTTGCTGGATGTGTAGTGAACAGTTCATGCTGTGTTCAGTGTCCTCTGTCTCTCTGCCCTCTCCAGCCTCTGGAGCTGATCTGTGAAAAGGCAATCGCCACCTGTAACCGGCCGCTGGGGCCCGGCGAGGCGCTGCGCCGCGTCATGGAGTGCGTCGCCTCAGGGATCCTCTTGCCAGGTGAGTGATCAGTTGTCTGTTTGTTGTTTGCATTTAGCCCATGTTGTGTTAACCGGTAATGTTAGTGAGGTTTCATGTTGGCAGCTCGTCCCTCTACATTCAAGACGTTTTACTCCTGGATGAAATTCATTGTTGCAGACATAGTGAGAGTCAAAGTGAATAAATCCAGTAATAGTGATAGTTTGACTCAATCGTGACTGATTGATCAGTGCATCTTTACTTTAAGAGCACTTTTCAGATATCAACATGTTTGTTGACTCTTTGGTCCAGACTGGAATATTTACAGCTATTATATATATGAATTAATATATATAAATGAACTGAATATTGGCTGGTTTAACTTTGATGACCCTTTGACCTTCCCTCTAGCACCACCATCAGGTCAAATATCCCATTTGTCCAAAACTTTATACTATATATGATTGATGAACGTTGTAAACTTTAGCATGTTGAGTGAAAGAAAATACAAAAGATGTGTCTCACACATCAGGCGCCTCTGCTCCCTGTTCCACTTTCATTCTGCAGCCGCTCATATCAAATAAAAATCATATTTAATGTTTAAAAGTAAAATCATCCCAGGGACCGGAAAGACTCCAAGTTAGGGTGTAGTTTCCCTTCTTTAGAGACGTTATGCCACATAAAAGGAGATTTATTTTGACTATTACTTGTAAATTCATTCAGTGCTGATAAATTATTATGACGTTCACCACGTTCATGAGTATTTTATTTTCAGAGAAAAATGTTTCCTTCTCAGCTCA
Organism: Pampus argenteus; assembly: GCA_036937835.1. Classification (NCBI taxonomy): domain Eukaryota; kingdom Metazoa; phylum Chordata; class Actinopteri; order Scombriformes; family Stromateidae; genus Pampus; species Pampus argenteus. The sequence continues at coordinate 24,116,793 of CM072867.1, read as the reverse complement.
TATAAATAAAATGTTCTCAGATTTTAATTTTCACACCACATTTTGACTTTATCTGGGAAAGCTTTGCCTCCCACGTTTGATCATTGCAGAGCATTGAGGTGGATGTTGGGTTGATATGATTGGATTTAAAGAGAAATGGGTTGAGGGTTTCCCTCGGCATTAAAATGGCAGGTAGTTCCCTGCACGCCATGAATCATTGATGAGTTACTGGTGCATTCAGAGTGTACGCAGCAGGAATCAGTAAATTATTATTGTGTGAGTTTTCCTTTGACGGGAATCAAAACTGGGCTCAAAGTGTTTGTTGCTGTTTGTGTCCGATTTTTCTTTCCAGGAGGTCCAGGAGTTCATGACCCCTGTGAGAGGGAGCCTACAGACGCCCTGTCTGACCTCAGCGCCCAGCAGGCCGACGCCCTCACACACAGCGCACAGGTGGTCAAATTTAAATCTTAAACCAGAAAAAACCTGATCAGCATTTCTTAGTTCTGTGTCAGCATTTACATCATCATCTTTTATTTACAGTAAAAACCGTTACTGGTCTGACAACCAGCCGTCCAAGAGATATATGATTTAAAAACAAGAAACTGAAACATGTGTTTGTCATGTTGGCAGCTGGTGACGTAGTTTAGCGTGTTTCCTTCTTCACAACAAGAAATGAGTGGAGCACAGCGAGCACAATACTCCAGTACTAACTGCCTCTTTTGTGCAGATGTAAAGGCAGTCTCACATTTACTCACCTCCCACTGGAGCAGTGGAAGGTTTAATGCCCTGCTCAAGGGCACTTTGACAGAAGCCATTATGGAAGAAACGAACATTATCCAGCTGCTCCGGGGACACGAACCTTTACAGCATCTATTAACGAGCCCTTGTCTTCAACCTGTGGGTCAAAGCTGCTCCAGTTTCAACTGTCCCCAAAGGTGACGAAGACAGTCGACACACCTAATGGAAAAAGTCTGAATTCAATTAATTCTGGGAGAAAAACTTTAAAACTTTAGCTGTTTAGCTAAATGTATTAATTTACAAAGATATAAAAGAGAAAAACAACAAATCCTCCTGATCACATCTGGAAGTCATTTCAGCTCTAACATAACATCAGGTCAGAGTGCAGACAAAGTAGAATCATGATTGAATTAAGTAGAGTATTTACATGACTTTAGGTTGGGCGTTATAAAACTTCTCTTCCTGTTTTCCTGCAGTAAACCAGCTACAGATGCTTACCTAATCATTATCCTGGCTAGACCTTGAAACATCCCACCGGGGTGTCGTTCCACACCATCACTGCACTAAAGTCAGCATTTCATCCAGGAAATCTGACGAGTGACGCTCCCTGCTGTCACGCTGATTGGAGGAGGGTTATTTAAAGCGAGTGTTTGGCCGCGGCGGCGAAGCCCCGGGCTTACGTCAGCACTATAAGTGGACTCTGACCTCAGATAAGCAGCCCCTCAGTGCTGCTGAGGCTTGACGAACTGGCAGCCTAATTAGCTGCCTAATGAGCGTGGGAACACTCCTCTCTGTTTTATACCCACACCGACACTATTCCCACCACCGCTGCGCCTGCTAATGCTGCCACGGCTGCTTCTAGACCACACATGATACAACAAAGTCTGGCCCCGGGCAGAAAATGTGGGCTCAGCCCTCAGAAATATGAACACATCCTCAAATTCATCTTTTCCTGCCTCTGCCTGTCTTTGTTTTGCTCTGTTATATGAAAAATACCCTAAAAAGGAGAGTCTGTGAATATTTTTCTTTTCTTTTCCTGCATCGTTTGTGCCCACAGTGTTCGTTCTTTCTCTCTATAATGCATGAAGCTTCTCCCAACAGAGTTAGTTGGTTTACATAAACGTCAGGCTGCTCACAGCACAAGTTTCCTACATAATTAAAGCGTATTGATCAGAGAATAAATGGTGTTTCTTTCTCTTCTCTCCGATACACTGATGTGCCCTTATTCTGTCTGCTGCGTGTGTTTTTCAGCATGCGTTACGCCTCCTCGCCTTTGGACAGCTTTACAAGGTCTTGAATATGGATCCTCTCCCCGCCAGCAAGCACTCACCGGGGCTGTTAGAAGGTGTGTGTGTTCATGCATGTCTGCACATTGTGTGTGTTTGTACGTATGGCTTCAGTCATTTCAGGGAAACACACCAGACGGTTTGTGCTATCAGGGATGAAATCTGTGTCCCTGATTAGTAAAATGCAGATTTTTTCTTTTTTTTTGGGGGGGGGGTCAGCCGTTAATATGAGGTTTAGATTATGGTTAAGTTAAGGCTAGTAGTGGTTATGGTTAGTCTCCAGGAAAATGAATGTAAATACCCCAAAAGTGACTTAAGTAAACCTGTGTGTGTTTATTTGTGTACGTATGTTGTCTGTTTTCATGTGAACCGGTTTATTTTTATCTCTCCAGTATATGTTACTATTACAATATAACAATAATAATAACAACGATGAGAATATGTTTTGATGACACACCTGTTTGTTCCCGCTCTGCAGGCGGCTGTCAGAAGAGGCTTCGGGAGGACGTTGGATCAGATGACCGAGACTTCATCAAGAAGATGAAAGGTGACTTTGACCGTCCACTACCTTGTTTCTTCATTATCGTTTAATCTGATGAATTTTCTGTTCAGTTCAGGTTACTTGTGTAACTCTGGTAGTTGTTGAAACAACAATTACAGTGGGGATCGAAACGTTGGACACCCCTGGTTAAAATGTATTTTAATGTGCGAAAAGAAGCCAAAGAAAGATGGAAAAAGTCTCCAAAAGGCATCAAATTACAGATGAGACATACTTTTAACATATTAAAAAAACGTCAGATCTTCTTTCATTTGTTTACACTCTGAAAATAACAGAAAAAGGAAAAATGCATCTGCAAAAGCATGCGGGTGGATCAATCATGCTTTGGGGTTGTATTGCAGCCGGTGGCAACATTGCACGAAAGAAGGAAAAATGGATTCAATAAACTTTCAGCAAATTTTGGACGCTAACTTGATGCCATCTATAAAAAAATATATATATATATAAAGTTAAAGAGAGGTTTCTACTAACGGATAATGATCCTAAACACACCTCAACATCCACGGTGGATTACATCACGAAGGTTTCACCGTGGCCTCAACATAATTGAAGCTTTGTGAGGAAGAATGAAGAATCGAAAGGCTCTTGGCTGACTCCAAAAATCATTTACAAGCTGAGCTACTTGCCAAAGGAGGCAGTACAAGACATTAACTCTGCACCCAAACCTTTCAGACACCAAATTTTAACCATTCAAAAGCTGCTTCTGTTCAACATTCAAGACATCAGATGCATGCGTATGTCCCGTTTGTGTTCCTGTGAAAGACTATATTTCTGGAGGAAACACTAAATTCTCTCAATGTTTTGTCACAGAGATAATATAAATATTAATATCAAATAAAAGGGCAAAATATTAGAAACTTGGTCAAATCTCATGCTGGCTATGAGGTGACTGAGCAGCAGATAAGTGGATATTGATTGAAGACGCTCAGTTGTAGATAATGACAGATGTCTGGCGTGAACACGGTTTCTGACAGCGTTTGTGTAAAAGCAGGAAAAGTGAATCTGAATGAAGTGAGCAGTGAAGGTGAGCACTCTGGTATGATGAGGATCCAACATGGCCTGTCAGATAATAAAAAAGGACAACCTGCCGTCAGGCTGTTTTCAATCAAAGGAGAGAAGAGTTATATCTGGATATGATCCACGTCTGTATCTCCACAGGATCATATTGGAAATCACTATATCATATTCACCTTATCACCCAACTGCATGAAACAGGTTTTAAAAAAAGAAGAATTTAAAATGTTTTAAAGGAGCTGTTGAGTGAAATGCATCCTCAAAGTTATCAGATTTCTAAACAGACTGAGAGAAAAGATGGAAAGAGGAAATGAAGGAAACATTCAGGTTATCAGGAAGGTTTCTGCTCCTGTGTTCAGGTGAACGTCAACGTCAAGGTCTTCATCAGGTCACGACAGGAAGGTGTTTTCAGGTCGTTACGATGTCAAGTTAAAGGAGGAGAACAAGTAATTTATTATGAGAGAGTGAAGCTGAATATTTTCTAATTATGACCTGGACGTTTGTCCAATGAGCCTCACTTTGTTGTTGTTTTGTTACCGGTTGCCTTGGCAGCATTTCATTATTATGATAATTTCTTTGGCTTTCTTTTCATTGCTACGCCCTGATTCATGTTGAAACATTGGCTGTACTTATGTAGATGAGAACTTTAAATTTCACTTTACTCCAGGACATGTAGGCATCTTTTACCCTCGAATCAGCAAGTCTCTGCTCGTTCACTCATCTCCAGCTGATTATCTCACAGTCGCTGCACCGTAGAGATACTTATGTTTTGTCTGCAAGGTGCAGGAATAAAGTTCCTGACGCCTGACTTCAAATGTTTGTCTTTGCAGATTTGATAGCTAGAGTATTTTTGCATTTAGTTTTTAGCTGCTGTTTTTAACCTCCAGACCTCCTGGACTTTGTGCCTTTATAAGACATATAAGACAGCCGTGTGCATATGAATGTCTTCCAGGAAACACTATCTAAACATATGCGCAGGTGTGCCAGCGTTGAAACGATATCACGTCTCCTCTTTCTCTGTGACCGTCGGCTGTTCACGCCGCCTTCAAGTGAAGCCATTAGGAACAACTGTAAACACTTTTAATTTCCAACTCTCCATCATGTCTGTCGGCGTGACTGTAATTAAATCTTCCCTCGCTGGGACCATCATCCCCGGCAACTCTCTCTCATCTGCTTCCAGTTCAAAGGAGGTGACGGGAGGCAGAGATAGAGAGGGATTAATACTGGCTGCTGCCACGCAATTATCTCATCACACACACACACACACACACACACACAGTGCATTAACACCTCCTCCTCTCTTCCTCCCTGCACCTGTCCATCACCACCTTCACATTCATATCCTTCATAGCGTCTCCATCCATATTCATAGTGAACCACACTTGAGTCTTAAGTGGCTGTCGGAGCCTTGCTGTCATTACACACAGTCTCTGCAGGACAGAAGACGAGTGTGTGAAGAAGCTGCTTTACAAGCAGGACGTAAAGACTGTGACACCGGTTATCTAATAGGTGATATCTGTGGGTGTCAATACGGAAAAAATCAATAATAAGACAATTAACATGATATTATCTAGATATGGATATGTTAATGATATTTACACAAACATTCAAAAACATGAAGTAAACTTCAGTTTATCCGTTTTCTCACATTGTCAGATGTGTGACAGAAAAAATAAGTTGTTAGACATGACCATTAAAAGTGTAATCAATTACTGATCATAAAAGTACTTTTATTACTGATTACTCAGCAGAAAAAGTCCCGGAGCCAACTGTCAATCACAGCTGTCAATCAAAGCTGCTATAGCTCTTCAGTCTCAAGCTGAAGCACACAACATGTGAATAAGACAATTTTAACACCGGTTTCTGTGTGTCACAGTGTGTCCACACAGTCATTTAAAGTAGATGTGAATCTTCTCTGAGGCTTCATCAGTGTGAGTTAGTCATATCAAGTGGATATCTGACACATTTACAGTCTGTTTAGCATCAAATTCCCTCTTTGTGTTTCCCTGTTGAGCTGTGGTGGAAGTATAGGAACAAAAAGAGGGACTTTGGCTCTAAAAACACTGTAACGTTGAAACATATCTGCTGGATTTGAAGCTTCATATTAGCTTCACATAAACTTTAAATCCATGTTTGTGGGTTTAGTCTCCATCACTTCCATTGTAAGTGTATTATGAAGGGATCTAATGGTCAGTATGAACAGGAGGATGATTACAGCAAACATGTTTACATGTTACATGTAAAGAAATGTGAACTCCTTTAACAGCAGCTGTAACCTGGTCCTACAGTGAATTATTATTATTAATTATTAATTATTATTGTGTCTCCTTCAGTTGGAAGCTTGTTGACCATCTCTTGACTTCACACAGCTCAGCAGTGACTCTCTTGTTAGCATGTTTCAAAGACCTCAAGGTCACCGAACCCATTAAAGCTCAATGATAAACCTTCAGCTCAAGGAGAAAAGCTGCATAATACAGTTCTTTGTGTGTTTTTGTTCTGCACACGTCAGTGTAACAGAAAGTATTGAAAGAGAAGAAGCTGAAACGTCTCTGCTGTACAATATGTCTGTTGGTGCAGAGTGCAGGAAAGCTTTATTATTACTTTTCAAAATCATTTCCAATAAATTAATGTAATTATAGTGTAATGAAGTCACAAAACCAGTGAGTGTACGAAGGCCTCATGGACAGGCTTCTTTGTCTCTCTGGGGTTTATAAAATAAAATAAAATAAATACAAACAATATAAATTAACATTTAGATTCAAGCAAACATTAATTTAGTATTCATTAAGTGTAAGAAAGATTATTTTCCTAGAGTTTCTTAGAGTCTATATTATGGCTGCAATAAGTAAAATTAATTAATAACTTGAGTATATTAAATGAAATTAATTAATTGGATGTGTACTAATTGAACATGATCTCAATTTTCCCTCTGATTAATACCAAGTTAAATAATTGGTTCCCAGTCACATATCTAGAAAATTATAGGAAACATGTTTAACTGTTGCTGCAGTGCACAGATCACAAGTAATTATGTCAGGTGAGGAAAGACCGACGTCATGTTCACAACCGAGGAGATGTGTACATTAGTTATTGTAGAAGTTGGCACAAGAATTCAACAGAGCCACACATATGCAATAAAAACAAGAATACACTTCTGTCTTTATAGTTATAGGAAATCAAACGGTGCACGTTCTGCAGAAAACGTTAATCATGAATCAGAGGAAGCACTGAGGCCAACTGTGAGGTAATTATATTCCACCTGTAGGTCATTTTCTCTGCTGCCCAGAACTTTAACGAGGCTGCAGAGCCGTGGTTAGTCTGAAATAATGTCGGGTCATAACATAACTCCAACTCTGAGTCTGTGTAAAAGGCCTCTTTGACTCTGATGAAGCCACAATAGTGTCAAATCTTTCATCCGTTTGCACGATTAAAAGCTGCAAATCAATCAATGTGATCTTTTGAAATCATCCATCCCTGACATGAGACGTTCATCATTCAGCTGCTTTACTGGAGAAATCCCATTTCTACTGAACAATTATATTCAATAAAACCTCCAAAACCCTCTGAAGGATTATCAGTAAAGTCTGATATCCATTAACCTATAACCTCACAGCAACAGAAGGCTTATAGAAGAAAAACATCTCTGGAAAAACGACGGTTAGGACTGACAGCAGCTACCAGTTTGCTTTTCTGAAGCGTTTACAGACGTACGAAATAAAGCGAAACCTTCGTAGCTTCAAGGTGCAGTTGACAAAGTTGAACTTAATGCAGGAAAATCATGGAGACCATCAGTCTTAATAGATGTCACCAAATGTCACAGTTTCATTGTCAACTAATCTGTGAGATATTCCTGCTCAGAAGCTCGAACAGAGCAGAGAGAGCTCTTCTCTCCTCTGCTCTGCTCGGTGTGTCATCATGTAACACCAGAGGCAGCGTGATCTCATCAACCTCCAATTAACAAGCAAATGAAACGGAGACGTCCTGCTTCTGTATTCATGTGTGAAGTGAACGCTCCGTCTTAAGACTCATTACAGAGTCCGTGTGCTGTTTTAGCTTTAAAAAGATGAAATTTAGCATCACAGATGTTCTGTCCTTTAATTTCTTTGTTTTTAATTTTAATTTAGATTACAGACTATTTATACAGGAACTGAATTAGATATACAACAATTTTTGCTGACAGTGCATAAAAGCACATTTGGTTTTGTTTGAGTTAAGTTTGTATGAATTTGTATATTGTGTTTATACTTGTGAAACTGCATGCATGTATTTAATTGCATATAACCTGGTGACTGTTGTGTTGTTGATCACATGAACTATGTGTAGGATTAACCTCCAGCTAACATGCTCCTCCTCCTTCCTTTAGTCTTGGACTGGAGGATGACGGATCCGAACCACCCCATGAACGCCCTGATGCGTCTGAACCAGATCCAGCCGGGGCTCCAGTACCGCCTGCTGTCCCAGTCCGGCCCGGTCCACGCTCCGGTCTTCACCATGTCTGTAGACATCCAGGGAACCACCTACCAGGCCACCGGGAACTCCAAGAGAACCGCCAAGCTGCAAGTAGCCCTCAAGGTATTCAATGTCCAAACTCTGATTTCAGCTTCTCAAAGTGAATATTTTCTGAATATCTCACCTTGATATTTGGGAAACAGAGATTGGGATTATTTTCCCTTGTTCTCACATTTTATGGACAAAGCAACAAAATGAATAATTGAGAAAATAATCACAGATCAGTCGATAATGTTTTGATATTATTTACTGTACAAAAGGTTTAAATACTAAAAGTAAAGTGAGTGATGCTTTTGAAAATAATGCAATGTCTAGTTTTTATTAATCAACTTGAACTGAACTTGTTTGACTGCTCAACGCGTGCACCTTCACACATTTTTATCATTTTATAATATTCATCATATCATTTTTGAGTCTCTTGCTCAAGGACACCTCAGTCATAGATGTGATTCACTTCCTGTGAGGAGTTCAGGGACCATTGGGGAAATTTTAGTTTCAATATTAGATGTAGAGTTGAATCTAGACTGTTAGAAACCTTGACATCTTATTGAAATATTAATTAAATGGTGTGTCTGTGTGTGTGTCTGTGTGTGTCTGTGTGTGTGTGTCTGTGTGTGTGTTTCTGTGTGTGTGTCTGTGTGTGTCTGTGTGTGTGTGTCTGTGTGTGTGTTTCTGTGTGTGTGTTTCTGTATGTGTGTGTGTGTGTGTGTGTGTGTGTGTGTGTGTGTGTGTGTGTGTGTGTGTGTGTGTGTGTGTGTGTGTGTGTTTTCCTCAGGCGCTGCAGGCTCTGGGCTACGTGCTCGGCAGCGACGGGGACGTGGACTCGCTGAGTGCTGACGAGAAGTCAGATGGCGAAGGCAAGAATGACAGGATGTCCACCAGCTCCAGCTCCACCTCCATCACCTCCTCCACAGACACACAGGAGGTGGGGAACACTCACACACACTCACACAGAGAATAACAGTTGGATTCATAACAAGTACACATGAGGTTTAGACTGATACGCAGACGGACAGCAGCCTTTTGTGAAATATCAGCGTCTCCAACCTGCGATGTGATGCAGACTTTAGTTTTATGTCAATGAGATAAATGTAAAATTATTAAGTATCTGACTTAAAAAAAAGAAAAACTACAAAACTGAAGTCAAGTTTTAACAAGAAAAGTTAATTTCCTTAAAAAATCTTAGATGAATCTCCAGACTTGTTGTCCAGGAGCCATTTTGGGCCTTTTTCATACATTTATTGTTATTGAATAGTTCAAATTCAGTCATTGATTCATTTTCTGTCTGGACTGAGTTCAGCTTCAACATTGTTTTTCTACAAATAAACATCCTGCCTCCAACATGCCGGAGGGATCAACGATGTTACAGGTCTTAGAGGAAATCTTGTCTTATTGTGGGGAAACATGGAAGGAAAATATGAAGAAGAGTTTCCTCTTCTGTCTGTCTGCAGTCCAGAGCGCCGGGTCCGATCCTGACGGCGGGAGGTAAAAACCCGGTGATGGAGCTGAATGAGAAACGCCGCGGCCTCAAATACGAGCTGATATCAGAGAGCGGCAGCAGCTACGACAAACGCTTTATTATAGAGGTACGACACACACACACACACACCACTCCGCTTTATAGATTCACTGTCTTCCTTTCAGAGGGTCTTATTAGGAATTGATGACATGTTTCATGTTTCCTGCATAATAAAACATCTTCACACTTCTGAAAAAGGCCAGAAAGTAAAACTGAACATGAAAACCAATTCATGAAATCAGACCTGAGCAGGTTATTTTCTATTTTACGGAAAATTTCAGCAATGAACTAATTTCAGTGTTTTCTTTTAAGGATTATTTTTCTGTGATAATCATAAAAATTAAAAAAAGTAAAAATAAAATAAATGTCAAAATGATGTATTTCTAGTTTGGAAAAGAACTATGTTTAGCTCAATTATAGAAAGTAAAGAAAAGACCTTTTTCTGTAACACCTGGGACAAGCTGTGAAGTGAAAGCAGCACGTAAGCAGCTTCAGCAGCAGAAGAACAAGCTGTTATTAAATATATAAAATTGAAGTAACAAATCTGTCCGTGAGATACAGACCACTGAAAACGCCTCCTGTGTTGACAGTGAGAGAGATGAAGCTGCCACTGACGAGCATCACGTTACTTATGAAAAAAAAACAAGAGAAAACAAGAGAAAAGCAGAAGAAAGCCTGACACACGTGTGTTTAAACAGAACTGAGCGTCTTTTTTGCCGTATGTGACGGTTTCTATGATGTGAGAACCAACAACAGCACACAGCGCGGCAAAAGAGGAACGATGTGGACGTTAATCCTGCTGGAAACAGACAAAGGGAAAGCAAACAGGGAGGCACGTGTACCTATTAAAGCACTCAGTCCTGTGTTTGATGCTGTGTAACAGGTGGAGGTGGACAAGCAGGTTTTTCGTGGGACGGGTCCCAATAAGAAAGTAGCTAAAGCCAGCGCTGCGCTAGCCGCCCTGAACAGCCTGTTCTCCGGCTCCAAATCTACGACCAACAAGAAGAAACGGCCCAACCCTCCAGTGAGTAAAGAGCCAGGACACCTCTGACTGTATTTCTCTGAGACGTCTGTTCCTTTAGTACATTATAGCACATGTTACACACGTGGAGGGCAAAGCAAACTCATGATCCACACATCGGATCATATGTACTTTATGTGTTTGTGCAGCCAAAGCGACCCGTAGCCTCGGTGCTGACGCTCCCAGCTCTCGCTGCCAGAGCTCCACGTGTCCCCGTCATCCCCAGAGCCCCCTACATCAGCACCCCGCCCACACCTGGATACATCCCCCCAGGTGAGTCACATGACTTTCAAACGCTGTCTGTTAACACCTGCACAGTTTTCAATGCAAACAGGAATGCTGGCGTCTGCTAAAACTTGATAACTATCTGCTGCATTGTGTACATTTTTCAACTCGATGCCATGGCTCACCATGTAACCATGGCAACCACAGTGAGGGAAACGTTATAGGATGTTACTGATATGAGTTTCCTGAATTATACACCGCGACACCAGCAGGGAACAGACACACCCATGAAAAGAAACTGTCCTGTAGCTACAGTACATCAACTTCGAAGTCTAATTATCTGATCTGAGACACTATAAACGTACTTTATATCGCTCAGCATGCTCTATATATTATACTGGTGCACAGCAGCCTCCTGTGGTGTCAAATACAGGCTGGCAGGATTGAAAGTAAGCTGAAGCTCGTTAAAGTTAAAACCAAAAAATAACATCTTTGAGAAACACAGTGTAACTGTCCTTTTTTCATGGCAGGTTTTGGTGCTCCTTATGGTTACAGCCCTGCAGGTGCCCTACCTGCCTACGGTAAGTTACAGTCACTGTATCTGATCAACAATCCATTTGTTTTGCTCATCACCACATTTGAGTTCTTCTTTTGTTTTTTTCTTTGTTTTTCCTCAGGTTTTCCCACCAGATTGCCCTCAGTAGTTGTCCCAGTCATCAGAGTCCCCCCAACATACCCCGTCACCCACCTCTACCCCTATTAGGACCTCATCCCCTCCCTCACCTCACCCTTCTCAGCTTGCAGGAAATCACTAGTTAAAGGACTATCCTGACTCGACTGTTCACAACACAAGCTTCAAATAGAAAAACCAACATATATCTATACTGTGTGTTTCTATAAATAGAACAAATATTTCCTAGTGTTACTGACTCAGATATCAGCCTGACTTAGCTCCCCATCAGTATCAAATCATAACTTGTTCCCTCTGGGCAGCAGCAGCAACCAGCTGGATTAAATTGGCCATTAGAAAGGTGTGTGTGTGTGTGTGTACAGTATGTTGTTACAAGCTGTGTGAACACAGTTTGACAAATAAGCTCTTTGATCATCAAACTGTTGAAGCATTGAAAAGGTGACCTGCAGTTGGTGAAAGACAGTTCAGGTTAACATTACACTGCAGGGAGGTGCAACCTACTGTATAAGGAACTAAAAAAAATCTACTGTGGGGAACTATTTCACCACCCTCCTCATCCAAACATTAACTGTACACCAACTATTAAATGTCCTATGTAGGAAATAGCAGGACTATAGTCTGTAAGAAACCGTGACTGTTTTAGTTCCCAACAAGATGTTTAGTTCCTTACAGTGAAAAACACATGATGTAAGGGAACTAAATAAACTGCTGTCATAGCAGGCTGAATTAACAGCCATTGTAGGGAACAGAAATTTCTATTGAAAGATACTAAATAAATGCCTACCGTACACCAACTACTAAATATAAAATATATGGAACAAAATAAACATCTTCTATAGGGAACTAAGAAATTAACACACATTAAAACACATCCCATGTAGGAAACTTAACACTGTTATGAACTAAAGAAACAACTCCTCCTGTTGTTTTTAGTTCCCAACAGGAACTAAATATCCACTGTAGGGAAATTCAAATAACAACTGTTAAATATTTAGTGGAGGGAACTAAATATTTATAATAAAATAAAGTAAACAAAAAACAACACCAGCCAAACATCCTATTAATGTATTTATTAAAATAAATAGTTTGGTTCCTTACTGTGGATATTTCCCTACAGTGGCATTTTATTTACTTCACTATGATGGATAATTACTTCCCTACATATTCACCATAGGGAACTAAATAAAAATACACACTGCAAGGAAATAATTATTTTGATTATTAATATTGAGATTAAGAAATGGCAGGAAACACAAAAACAACATCAACCTAACACACTACACATTGTTTATTGTAATAAATCTCCACTCTAAGGAACCAAACATTGTCTGCTAGTTAAAAGAAACTGTTTCTTTACAGTCTATGTGAACACTAAATATCCAGTGTAGGGAACTACATGTAACTACACCGTAAGGAAATAAACATACTCTTTTGGTAACTTAAGAAACAGTAACTGTAGGGAACAGAAATCACCACTAACCAAACACTGACTACTAAATAACCAACTGGGAACTTAATAAATATCCACTGTAAGAAGAAAAATATATTTAGGGAACTAAAGAGCGAACCAGTAAAGGGAACTAAATATATGCAGATGGAAAACTGATGACATATAGACTGAAAAACATAATAAATCAGTTTAACTTAAAAGTGAATTATTCCTTTAACAATCGCTGACGGTTGTGAACATTGTTTATATTTTAATTTCTCTCTTATATTTTTTAAGTTCCTGGAGAGAAAACGTGTAAACGAACCGGTTGCACTCAGAAACTTTTTCCTTCTCTGGATCTTGAATGTTGAGTTTACATTATTACAGTTACTGTTGAGTATGAGCCACGTTGAGTTTAAATGTCTCTTCCAAGGTTTTATTTTGACCTGTTTGTAAGTAATATTCTTTTTAAATAAATGAATATTTTTGTCAACAGCTGAGTAACTTGTGGTTCGTAATATTTTTTGAAGTATATGTATCATGAATTTTATCCACACCACACATATATACCGTCATAAAATAGTATTTTAAAAACCTCAACCTCAGTAATCTATGTACTTTCATATACTAGATGAAGTAAATCAAGGCTGGTTAATCTGTGTAATCCACCATCTGTTTCCATCACTTCATCATTTAAACGTTAATCAACCCTGATTCATGACTCAGATTTCAGTAGTTGGTATTGAAAATGCTCATCTAAGTATTTCTAAATTACAGTTTAGATTTAGTATTTTGACCTACTGTACTTACTGTAGATGTGCGTGAGGGATTATTACTGACATTAAAGTGGTTTGTGTGTTTGCAACCTGTCAGGTAATCTGACTGCTCGTATTTGTCCAATCACAGTTTAGCAACTAGACACTGTAGGTGACTAGTTAAAGTTAGTTATAGTTAAACAAACTCAGTGGTCACATGGTCAAACATCCATTCCTGTTCATCACTTCCTGGTAAAGATAAAGGAGATGCTGTATTAATCCTTCATTATCTCTGCTCCTGTTAACCCGGCTGCTCGTGTCTCCTGTCTGTAGGCGGCCTGTACATTGACAGTGCCTATTACCAGCCGCAGACCATAGCTACACCCATCATCATCCACCTGGGCCCTCAGGATCTTTTCTGACCCCGCCAAGACCCTGAGACCACACTCAGCAACGGACTCGACCTCTTGTTTAATTCTTCACCCTTATTAAAGTCTGTCAGCGCCTCTCAGTTACTGCTGCAGCGCTGCCCCACAGCGTCTCCTTCCACACAAGACACAGCAGCAATATTGAAAGCAATATGGAGGAGAAAGCACCTCCGGCTACACTCAGCCACACCGGGTGGGGTTGCAGTCGGGAGCGAGGAGGAGGCAGCAGCCGCCACTTCTCTGTTTCACCCAGCTCGCTCAGAAAATGTCAATAAAACACAAAGCAATACTTCTTCTGCCTTCGGGAGTCTCAACATATTCTGACTTGACTCAAGGCTGAAACTTCAAATTCAAACAGACCATCAGCGCCGGCACGTTCACAACGTGTGGATATGTTATATACTCTCTGTATATATGGTTGGTGTGAGTTTTGAATATATACATGTTAATAGGTTTAATTATGTTAAACCCAAAGACGGGTAAAGATATTTATAACATATATCTGAATGTAAATACAGTAGTGACTTAGCTTTGTATTTAAAGCACTCTCTGATATGCTATCTATAAATATTAAGACTTAATATTTTACAGATTGTCTATAACACTGTATTGGTATGTTGATGATATATAATCCCTAATTAAACATAATTACATATAGTAGACTGAATAGTTATTTTATAATATTAAACACCAAGACAAACGCCTATAATTTGGAAAAAAAATATTTCTAATTAATTATCATCCAACAGTTTATTAACTCTGCTGCTGTTAAATGGTTTAAATCACTGGTTCCCACAAACACTGCAGAACAAATCATGTTTGTTTTTGTTTTGTTTTAGTAAAACATATTTTTCTTATTCTTTTAGACTTTCATATAATCTTTTTTACTGTAGAATACCTGGATTATTTAAATATAGCAAGTCTGAATATTAAAGGATCACAAACAACAACAAACTAAATGTTTGGTTTAAATGGCCGTAGATGTTTATCAAAGACAAGGTCAAAGAGTTTTAGTCCTCCAAAATAAAAGACAAAATCTGTCATTGGTTCATGCACATAATTCATCTTTTCCTTTTTAAGTGGGTAAAACATGAACATGTAACGTCACAGGTTGGGTTTGTTGTTATTTCATATTAATGCACAGAGCAACACCTGGTTTTGCTCCCGTCATCATTTGTACAGCCACTAGAGGGCGCTGTCACATGAACGTTAATACATGTCGTTAATCAGACACTTTGCGTTAATTTAATTTTTCTTGTGAGGACAGACGGAAATATACCAACATTTCTCATTTATAGATGAAATCCTTTGTAAATCTATATCTCAACATCTCTATATTTAGCGTGATACATTAAATATTCTGGAAAGTCAATAGATTTGTTTAAAAAGACAAATGTTTGGGGGGGTTTTGCCTTATTTAGGTTTATCTCTACTGAATTTTGGTAAAACTTTACTCAACTTTGGAAGGTTTTAACAGTAAAGAACTATAGAGACACTACATTTAATACTACTGAGGCCTGTAGTAGCTGAACAAAAATCATTTTCTCTTAGTTGGTAGAAAATATTTATTTATCTTAGAATAAGAAACCCGAGAAAAGTTTGAGCTGTGAAGAACTGAAGAAAGAAATGAAGCGGACGTGCAGGATGTCAACTTTTCATAAGTTGTACAATGTTTTCATAATTTTCACATTTCACCAGTGAAAAAGCAACTCGTGCTAAATTCCCTAAAATTAAAAATGAATTTGAAGAATGAAGAACTGCTTAAATTAGTGTGAAGCTCTTTAATTAATGTGTAATTCATCAAAATGAACCTTAAATACCAAGAAAGAGGAGAAAAAAACAATTTACAGGGTTTGTTAATTTATCTGTTAACAAACTTTATAAATGTAAAATTATGAATGTAAGTTTTACAAATATAAAATGTATAAATTAAGTTTTACAAATGTAAAAGAAATGAGGTGTTGTTGAAAGCATCATCAGTGTCGTTAGTTCATCAGTTTACACATCGATTCTTACAAAAAGTCAAATTAAATTAATGCATTTAAAGCAACGATGATGATTTCATGAATATTGGATGAAGATTAAATGACCTGTCGAGATGTTTTTGATGATTTATTCCTCGTTACAGCCTGACAGGAAAGCTCAAATGTCTGAAGCAATAATCCACTCAGGAACCTTCAAAACATGAAAACCACACGGATGGAAAGTTCATCTCATTACACGACCAAAAGAAACACGTATGTAACACGTAACATGTATAACCATAATGTAATATCCTGTTCATGGATGTACAGTATGACCACATTATACTGAACTAAACTAAACCAGAGCCAAATCCTAAAAGCCTCAGGAGGTGTCGAGGTTGTTCAGAGTCCAACATACAGTTTTTATTTGTTTGATTTTTGTTTTCTAAAATGATGTAAAACAACCATAAAGACAGTAGTAAAGGAACAGATGCCTATATATGTATATGTATATATATATATATATATACAGTACTCTAGACAGTATCATCTAATGGTTTCTGTCCTCATATAAAGACACAGTAATGAGCAGAGGGAGATATTTAATGTTGTTGCGTTCTCACTCGTCTCAACTTCAACACTGACGACGTTGCACAGCGTCTCTGATCTTGGATTCAGTTTCCTGCAACGCTGTGTTGAAATCACAAATGCTTTTCTGATTTCTTAACGTCCCCGACAGCAAAGTTATGAAAATGTGAAAAAAACAACAACAAAAAAGTGTAACAGAAATAGAAAGTTAACTTAAAGTTCTCTTCATCTTCTCTAATCACCTCTGAGTGAACAAAAATAGTGAAAGAAATATCTGATTACACACCATAAGAGAATAATAATAATAGCCAAAAACCAGCTGTTTATATGAAAAGCTGCAGAACGTAATGAGAAGAAATGTGTGTGTGTGTGTGTGTGTGTGTGTGTGTGTGTGGGCTGTTTGTAACACTGCAGGAAGCTCACGGCATGCAACACACACCTGATAACACAGGAGACGCTGAGAAACACACGTTACTCTCCATTAGATGAAAACCGTTAAGCTGTTTGACATTTGATTGGTTGTTGATGGAGTTGTTAAGTTGCTTCATGACTGTGAAATTCATGTCCAATAAATAAACTTTCACTTCTTCTATAATGTTTTTGGTTTTGTTTTGTTTTGTTTTTTCAGATCTGAACTTGTGAAAGTGATAAAACACGAATCCTTTAAAAGCTCATCTGTGCTTCTGTTAAAGAAGATGAAATAAAAATATCATTTTCCAGCTTCTGATCCTGTTGATTGATTATTTACTTCATGTTATATGTTAAATAAATGTGTCAAAAACAACCTGTGGGTTTTATTTTATGTACAAATGGCTCTCATTTCTCTATTCTAACTCTTTTTGGTGTCTTTTGGGTCAAAATAATCATATTTTTAGACGTCTTCAGCTTGATGTTGATGCATTTAGACGCCACTCAGCCGGCTTTCAGAGTTTTATGAGCCTAAATGTTTTCCTTTAATCCATCAACAGCAGTTTACGACGCTGAAATGCATTTCCTCAGATTTGTGACGGCGTTGAAAGTGGCCGCAGTGTTTGGACAGTGAATCCAGGGTTATGTGCTGTTTACATCCAGCCCTGCAGGCAGCAGGCAGCAGTCTGAGTGCTGCTCCGCCCTCCTGCCTCCCACTAATGTGACCTCTGGTGGCATCAGACCCGACCAGGCCTGCAGACAGAAACAACTCTGGATCCTGCTGGAGGGAAACGTTTCACATCTTAAGAGTCGGGAAAAGTGAAGTCCTCTCAATCTTTTTCCAGACTTTTTTTTATCTCTTGTTTTGGAAGCAAACAGACCGTCGGGCGCCTCTGTGGAAGATGAAATCAGTGGTCAGGATGCTTTGTGTTTGTGTTTTTGTGAGGGACAAACATGCGGGTGCCGGCAGCGAGGATCGTATCAGATGGAGGTCTAGATCCTGCTGGTATTTTTAGCGGTGAGAGAGAAGCCAGAAGGTGTTGGATTACGCAATGTGGGCACATGCTGCCTTCACTGATGGCACTTTGTCATCTTATATCAGCACTCAGGACCATGATGCAATGCAGCTGCACCGTTCACCTTCTCAGAGAGACACAAACGCTGCTGACATCAGATGGTGACATGAGGGGGAAACTGTTTACTAGTATTATTACTAGTAGTATTATTAGTATTTGAAGTCACTTCCTATTACTTTCTTTATATATTATATGTATATTTATTGTCATTACTGAGCCATAAAGCAGCGTATGTAAACCAGTAAATCACCTGATGGTGCTGTTCTACTAAATATGTTTTTCTTAATTCAGTAATATTTTTCCTTATTTGATATAATGTTGGTTTTTTAAAACATATTTTTGTCTTTTGTTTATGAAACAACATCCATAGATGAATTATGAAGTGTTTGCCAATCAAATCTAATAATTTATCGGTATCGATAACTTTAAGTCCTCCTATTTAAAATAATTTATTTATTAGTATTTATTAAAGTATAGTAATTGTCAACAACTATCACTTCTAATATAAATACATATTTATATTATCACAGCTGTGTTTTACCTGCAGGAGGAGACAAACACTTTATCATCTTTTTTATTTTATTTACATTTTATTTATTATTTTTATAAGTAGATGTATTTCTCCATATGTTGAATATAGGTTCAGATGTTATTCTACTAACTTTATCCACTTTTTCACATTTCATATTTGTCTGATGGGGAACCAGGATGTTTTATGTAAATCTAAAATGTATTTCACGAGTATGTTTGTGAGTTAATATTCTATATTAACACTTAATATATATACACATAATAATGTTAAACAATATGAGACTGTAATCAGTGCATTAAAATATCAGGTAACCGTGTTTAAAAATATATAAATCAAAATAAAAAACCAAAAAAACAACAAACTTCATTCCAGCAGAGAATTAAAGGTCAAAGTTCAGCAGGGAGTCGTCATGGCGACGGCGGCGTTCAGAGGTTCAGCGGTGAGGTTGCAGCGTCCTCTGCTGGCGACGTCTCTGCAGGAAACTAAAATGACTCAGTGTTGTTGTGTACAAATAAACAACAACAGAGGACTTTATTTTAGTGAGTTTTGTCAAATGAATATTTCAAAGGTCAGAAATGTATCAGCAGTTTTAAACGTGTATGAATTGTAATCACATATTAATTGATGACAAACTTTTGTTATTGATCAATCAGATCTTGTTTTATATAAATTCCTCAAACTGTTTATTCCTCTTTTTCTTATATGCTTATTAAAAACATATTTCACAGATCTCTGGTGAATCATTGATTCATATTTTATTACACAGTTTGAACTTCTTTAATTTCCAGGTTTTATATTTTATATTCACTGATAACTTTCCATATTTTTTAATATGTGAATGTCTTTGTGTAGAAGTCACATGACACATTAAGTTAACATTAAGTTAACATTGATGCTTCATATGTGGAAGTTATAATTGTTATAATACAATAATAATGTAATTGTATCCATAAATGTTTTATAAATCAAGGCTGCAGCTACTGATTCATCTCCAGATCATTTTCATACATAATCAATAAGTTGTTTGGTCTATAAAATCTTCATGATTCTACTAAATGATGCTTCTTTGCACCACTAGGTGGCGTCTGTCTGTCTGACAGTCTGAACATGTTGATCACAGCCTCGGTGCTTCAGTGCATCACAATGAGCCTGATTAACATTTATTCATTTTTTAAATGTTCCGTAAAATCTTTTTGTACATTATTGATCAAAAAAAGAAAAACTGTTTTAAGGCTGCAGCGAACAATTCATTTGATTAATATAACGATTATTTTCTCAACTAATCGATTACTGTTTAAAATATGTCAGAAAATAGGCAAAAATGTCCAAAAATGTCCGATAGTCAGTTTAATATCATCATCATATCATGTATGACACATAAAGAGATTAAGATCCTGCAACAACATTTTTTTGATATTTTTTACCTTTGAAAAAATGACTAAAATGTTAATTCATCATAACTATTTTATCAAATATTGGTCAAATCTGTTTCAGGACGAGTTTCCTTCTGCCTGTTTGAACTGATCTGACAACAGATCTTTATTAAAGGGAAATTCCACCAAATTAAACGATATGTGTTTCACTACAGCAGCTTCAGGTTTCATCCTGGGAACTTCTTTATGTTCAAACTACATTCTCCAGTTTTTAAAACCTTGTTTCTCGTATGATTTGCTCCACGGTGACTTTTTCAAGTTGTTTCAGTAAAAACATAAAACAACAGTCAGAAACCTAAATGAACGCATACACATGTGTTTGTTGCTGTAATCATCCTCCTGTTCATACTGACCATTAGATCCCTTCATAATACACTTACAATGGAAGTGATGGAGACTAAACCCACAAACATGGATTTAAAGGTTCATCTGAAGCTGATATGAAGCTTACATCATCTCATAAGCTTCGTTTTGTCTGCACAAACTGAAACAGCGAGTCAGCATTTTAAAGTTTTCACACTCTGGAAACTTTAGTTTGAGTCTGGACTGAAACTCAGAGTTTAATGTGGATGTGACACGTGTCTGAATTTATTCATGTTTGGGTAAACTGTCACAACACATTGTCATTATGTAAGAAGAATAAAACTCTAACTGACACAAACTGGAGTTATAACTCGATTTAAAGACATTTGTTGAGAAATGTGACACTTTTCTTTTCTTTTTTTAAAAAGTGACTCTGTGCAGCGTTTTCTGGCCAACAGGAAGCATGAAAGTTGAAATGTGCCTGAGGCTTGATGTACAGATCAGCTGCCTGACTGTGTCTCTGGTTTGTGTTTTGCAGTGCGGCTGCTGCACCTGCAGATCATGAGACGGACTGATAACAGAGCTGCTGTCTCTCTCCTCAACACTGGGCTGTATTGTAGTGAAGCAGCCAGAGGCTCATCGATCCAGCCGGAGCCCAAAATCATCCCGACTCCCCCGGAGAAGCTGCAGAGGTCAGGCCTGGAAATAAGAAAAGACATTTATTAAGATGAGCTGTATGTACCAACAAGAGTTTGAGATGCATACTGTATAAACTTCTCAATAACTAACCACTGAAACTAACCTTTATATTCATTATCAATTCTTCTGTCAATAACTTAATTTATCAATTAGTTAATTGATCAATAAAATGTCAGAAAATAGTAAAAAAAATGACAACTTAGAAGTGAACCCTGCAGATTGAAATATGAATGCAAACCCTGAACAGGAGCTTTAACAGCTGAAATGTGATTGAATTTTCAGACTCTAACAGCAGCTTTTAATAAAATGATTCATCTGAATTTCACAAATTCTGAATGAAAAATAAAAGTAAAGTTTTCAGTGGCTGAAAGTTGTGTTGATTTTTAAAGTGTTTAGAGTAAAAAGACATCAGTCTATGAATGAAATGTCTTCATGTAAATCACAGTTTCCTGTTGGCATTTAACAGCGCGCTATGTGAGTCTTTATATAGATATTAATTTACTACAGAGACTCAAACAGTGTTTCTGAAATAAACCTGCTGGATTCTATTTTACTGTCCTGCTCTATATTTCAGACAAGATATTGTGACAGAATCGCCTTCAACATTTAACAATCAGCAACCACATATGACTTTTTTTTGCCCTGGGTTTTGACTCTCAGGTCTCATACTTAATGCCTGCAGACTGAACTCTGGGCTGAAAAAGGAACATTTATGTTAATCATTTGATATTTAAATCAAACTAAAAATGTAAAAATGACTTAAACTTCGAGATATGTGGTTTTAACCGACTCCTTCCATCAGCAGGAGAGGAGATGATGATGATGTGATGATTATAGCATCAGGAAACAGAGCTGCTACACACACACACACACACACACACACACGCACGCACACACACAGACCCTAAAATAAACAGTTAACCCTGTAGACACCAGCGTCTTGTCATCACAATGCAACTGAACAGATTTTTTGTCCCTATAACACAACTAATACAAGAGCGCGCACACACACACACACACACACACAGAGACACACACACACACACACACTCTGCATATTCTCCATAGTGGTCCATAGATCACACTGCTGCTGTTTTTAATGATTAATTAGCTGCTAGCTCCATTATTGATGCTGTGTTTGTGTGCAGCAGAGGAGCAGCGTTGAATAATAGATTGAACCGAGACTCTGCTGCTGCTTTTGGGAAAGGAAAGGAGGAAAGGAGAAGAGGAGGAAAGGAGGAGAGGAGGAGAGGAGGAGAGGAGGAACCAGGAGAGGTCGATCGGAGAGTGATGGGTCGGAAAGAAGGAAGCTAGTAAACAAGTTAGGATGGAAGGAAAGGTGATGCTCCTCTATAGACGAATCCAGTGGCTGATTTATATGTCGCAACAGAAGCACTTTAGTTAAGTTTAGTGAGAGATTGTTGTGAGGTTTAAGTGTTAATAAATACGTGATGCTTCATCGTTGCAGACTTTAATGAGTTAATGATCTTCCTCTAACATCAACAAACACAACCAGAAAAAGCTTCATATTACTGCAGTTTCTACCAGCACAGTTTGTCCTGCAGGACGGATGTTTTGGGGTAAAAAAGCACAGCGTACATTGTTTCTGGACATTTCATTCATACATCAGTATCAACATGGGTGGATTAACTTTGCATTTCTTATCGCACGGTCAAAGCTTTATTAGTTCAAGTTTTATTACTCAGGATAAAAACTAAAAACCAACAAATAAATTCTGAGATCCCCATTAAAAGGACCTCATCTACTGCACTAGTCTCTGACAGTATCACATTTCCCATACAGACCAGGACACAAACATCAACAACAACAATCAACCCTTGCTACTGTTGGCCACTGGAGTGTTTATTCAGGGCTTTAAATGACTGAGTAATGAAGGAGTGTTTGTATCTCTTCAGTCTGCTTGAGTTGTTATTCACACTGAAAGGATGTGAGTTGGCTCAGAAATACTTTTCTGTCCTGAGAAATGATGTCTTCCTCATACGGTTTACGGTCTGGAGATCTGGGTGTTGTTTGAATCTTCACGGCGCTCTGTATGAGGCGGCTGACAGGTTGGACAGAAGGTTCTTTATTACTGCGTGAAAGAGGAGACGCAGGATTCTCATAGTGTCCTGTTAGCTTCATGCTAACTGTCTGTCGCAGTTTGCAAATCCTCCCTCTGTGGATCAATTAAGTTTCATCTTGTTTACTTTGTCTCCAGATGCTGTCAATCAAACACAGACACGTTCCTCCAGCTGCTGTCAATCAAACACAGACACGTTCCCCCAGCTGCTGTCAATCAAACACAGACACGTTCCCCCAGCTGCTGTCAATCAAACACAGACACGTTCCTCTAGCTGCTGTCAATCAAATACAGACATGTTCCTCCAGGTGCTGTCAATCAAATACAGACACCAACACGTTCCTCCAGCTGCTGTCAATCAAACACAGACACGTTCCTTCAGCTGCTGTCAATCAAACACAGACACAGACATGTTCCTCAAGCTGCTGTCAATCAAACACAGACACGTTCCTTCAGCTGCTGTCAATCAAACACAGACACCAACACGTTCCTCCAGCTGCTGTCAATCAAACACAGACACGTTCCTCCAGCTGCTGTCAATCAAACACAGACACGTTCCTCCAGCTGCTGTCAATCAAACACAGACACGTTCCTTCAGCTGCTGTCAATCAAACACAGACACATTCCTCCAGCTGCTGTCAATCAAACACAGACACAGACACGTTCCTCCAGCTGCTGTCAATCAAACACAGACACAGACACATTCCTCCAGCTGCTGTCAATCAAACACAGACACCAACACGTTCCTTCAGCTGCTGTCAATTAAACACAGACACAGACACTTTCCTCCAGCTGCTGTCAATCAAACACAGACACGTTTCTCCAGATGCTGTCAATCAAACACAGACACCAACACGTTCCTCCAGCTGCTGTCAATCAAACACAGACACGTTCCTCCAGCTGCTGTCAATCAAACACAGACACATTCCTCCAGCTGCTGTCAATCAAACACAGACACAGACACGTTCCTCCAGCTGCTGTCAATCAAACACAGACACAGACACATTCCTCCAGCTGCTGTCAATCAAACACAGACACCAACACGTTCCTCCAGCTGCTGTCAATTAAACACAGACACAGACACTTTCCTCCAGCTGCTGTCAATCAAACACAGACACGTTTCTCCAGATGCTGTCAATCAAACACAGACACCAACACGTTCCTCCAGCTGCTGTCAATCAAACACAGACACCAACACGTTCCTCCAGCTGCTGTCAATCAAACACAGACACCAACACGTTCCTCCAGCTGCTGTCAATCAAACACAGACACCAACACGTCCCTCCAGCTGCTGTCAATCAAACACAGACACGTTCCTTCAGCTGCTGTCAATCAAACACAGACACTTTCCTCCAGCTGCTGTCAATCAAACACAGACACCAACACGTTCCTCCAGCTGCTGTCAATCAAACACAGACACGTTCCTTCAGCAGCTGTCAATCAAACACAGACACCAACACGTTCCAGCTGCTGTCAATCAAACACAGACACCAACACGTTCCTCCAGATGCTACGTTTTTCCTCCATGAATACACTCAGGAAGGAGAGAAGTCTTTGAAATGAACACATTAAGTCAAGTATTCATACTGCACTACTTTAGTAGTAACCAGCAGGTATGGAGGAACATTACCAGTCATTTGGAGTTGTGTTTCTGTCCAGCTGGTGAACTTGTATATTCTTTTCTATTGATTGCTGTTTTTACTCAGTGTTTTATGTATTTTTTTGTATTTATTATTATGGAGTTATGCCTCTAAGCCAAATTGACCCTCTGGGACATTAAAGCAAGAAACTACATAGTCTGGGCATTATTAGCTTTTCCTTTTCCAAAACATGTTTTTCTAGTCCATAAGATAACAGCGATCATGCAGGTGGGTCTAAAAAAGTCTTGGTGGTGCAATTTATGTCTTGTCTGATGAATCATAGCGCTGCAATGAAAGCAGGAAACAAATATTTAAGCTTAATTGGTCACCGGAGAACACTGCTGCGAATGAAATCAGCCTCTCTGCCTTCATGCAACTCCTGACTGTCTGACCTGAAGTTTCACAACTCATGGTTTCCTTTTTTTGTGTTTTATGGTGAAGAGTCAAACCATTAATTTGTTTTCATCAGAATACAGAATTAAACAGAAGTATGATGTAATGATGTAAAATAAGCTTGAATTTTAAGGCCTTTTTTTATTCCTGAATTGTGTTCAAACATTACTGAAGTAAACTAACCACCAGTTCTGGTTGCAACATCTACTTGGCTCCTCAATGACTTGAACGGGATCAAATTATTTAATCACAAGGCTCTTTTAGTCTTTCCAAATGTTATTTGTCGTAATGAATCAAATTCAAATAAAATGCTCCCTTTCCAACGATTGCAGAAAAAAAGCTTTTTGAGCCAGTGTGCATCACATGACGGACCAGGAAGTTTCACAACTGAGAGCATGATAATCACCCAAATCAGATGGGGACTGTCTATAAAAACCCTTTTTGTTTATAGAAAATTCATAGTAAAATTAGTACAAATTGTCTTTATTTTCTACTTGTATTTTTATGTCCCACTCAAGTCAAGTATCAAGTGTTTTAAAATAATAATAATAGAAATCTAAATGTTTGAGTTGGAACATGTTGGACTCTAGAAATCATTTATAACGTAAACTCTCATCTCGCCGTTGGTGTGGTTTCTCTGCAGAACGGAGCAGCGTGGAGCGATCTTGGATGCTGCAGCGTGTTATTACAACATTTTATTCTTAATGAATTCAAAGTGAAAACAGTTTTGTTAACATGACAGCTGCGGTCTGCTTCTGCCAAAGCCGCACAACAATCTTGTTTGTTGAGTTTGGCGTGTGGGTTTAACTGTGATGAAAAGAATCTCATTATGAACTGTGGAGAAAGCCCTAAAGGGCAGTCGTCCTGGCTGTTTCTGGCCCTGTGACTATCATGGCAGGATGTTAATCTGCAGAGTTTGTATCTTGGCAGCGTCTTATCCAATCAAGTCAATGAGTGTTTATTAGACTTCCCTGTGTAGCTGTGCTGAGGCCAGATTGAGTTTGTATCTGTTCATATCTCAATATAAAACTGTACATAGATTCAGAGTTATTGGGTCAAAACCATCATGTAAAAATGACTCCTGACATGAACATAGGCATATAATACACAAATGAATACATTTCAAGCATCATATGCAAACTTTAAACACTTCTGGTTATTTATTAATTTTAAGTACCAACCACAATCAGCCCTGACCCATCCACGATCCTCCTAATCGATCCTCCTAATCGATTCTTTATCATCTGTCTGTGTTTTTCAGGAACATTCCAGCATTTAGTCTGTGACGCCGTTTTGTAATTGACTTTAATGCTGTCTCTGTTTGCTTCTACATAAATAGATTGTGAACAAAGACGTTTGTCCAATAAAATCTACGTTCACTTAAGCAGGAATTTAAATTCAATAAATCTAACTCACAGTTAGTAGCAGGCGGAGTCTGCGTACAGCCTCATACTGTAGATCCTGGCATAAAGGAGCTGGTACAGTATATATACTGGTACATACCACTTCAGGAAACACCTTCTCAACTTTTTATCATTATCTGCTTTTGGAAAAATGGAAATTTCTCAAATACATATTTTTCCATCTCACACCTGATCTGAAATAGTTATAGAGTAATAGAGTTGACCAAGCATACTGAACATCTGAGGTTAAATATTATAATATACAGAAGTATTTCAGCTATTTTCATGCTTTTTTTGTTTTTGTTTGTTTCAATCAAAACATTACAGACTGTTTCCATTAGCTGATAAAACTCTATGAACTTTATAAGAAGGCAGATAAGATGAAAAATGCATCGCAATCAAGCGAAAAACCACAAATTTCTTATTTATTCCTTGAAAGCCGACACGTTGCAGATATGAGTTTGATAATAAGCAGCCATACGACAGGCGAAGTGAAGGAGAAACACTTTGTCTCTCTCGTCCTGTTAAAGCTGCCATCATGTGCACTCGAGCGGCGACACTTTGATGTGATTAACAGCCCTGAAAGAAACTACGAATCAAAGAGGATATTTGGAATATTTTTATGACACATAAACATTAAAACGTTTCTGCGTTCATCCTTCAGTTCTCCTAAAATGGCTTGTTAACGCTGGTCACACGCCTCATTGAACCCGAGAGTCAGAAGCAGCTGCTGCCACATGTGGGAACTCTGAATGTTAAGAACGCTAACAGGACTTTTTAAGGGAAACTAACTTCAGTTGTTTCATCTTTCTTCTTCTGTAACTCTGACAGGACTTAGTGCAAGTTTAAACAAACAACTGAAGGAAAAAATCATATCAGTAGTGAAGACAGAGACAGGCTTTTTATCAACATCTGAAGCTGAATAATCTCCAGCAGCAGCGTGTTGAAGATGTGAGCCGGTTAAATTACGTGTTACTGATGTTACTGGTATGTTGATCAACTCTAAAACGGGACCAGATGTTCAGACTGGATCAAACTAGAGTACAGCAGCACAATACTAAACTAAATACTAATATGTGTTCAGATTAAAGATTTTCAAACAGTCTGGAGTCACACGTTAGTGGCACCTCCTAAAACTGAAGCAGCTTGATTGATTAGTCCAAAGGTTTTAGTTCAAGCTACTCAAATGTGGATATTTGATGGTTTAGTGTGTTTCCATGTACAAGAGTATCCTGGTTATAATCAGGTTTTTGGAGTATGTGTATATGATCAGAAACCTGGATGGATAACGAGACATGTTCATGTTACATGTAAACCAAATATGATCAAAACTAAAATACTAAAATACATAAACATGCTTCATGATAATAAAATGAACCATGATGCCCGTAAAATACTACTTTAAGATTAAAGTATTAGACACAGTTCAATTTAGACTATTAGATGAAAAGTCAGGAGATGAAAGTTTATATAATTGATCCTCTGGAGAACATGAATGTACGAAACAAATTTCACAGCAATCGATCCAATAGAACCGAAAAGCCGACCTCATGGTGGCGCTAGATGAAAAATCAGATTATCTTCAACTTTGACCTGGTGGTGGCGCTCAATAAAAAGTCAGATGATCCTCTGGGGACCTCGAATATCTGTCGTAAATTTCACGACAATCGATCACTCTGAACTACAAATGCCAACCAGATGGTGGCGCTACAGGAAGTCAGTTGAATCCATCCTCTGGGGAACATGAACATGGCTGCATAATATATCATAGTAATCCATCAAATAGCTGTTGAGGCTAAACGCTAGCCTCCAGCTAAGTGTAATAAAACAATAAAAACACTCAGATATGGAGCGAAAGTGAGCGAGCTGGAGAAGAATGACAGGAAGTGAAGATAATGAACAGAGAGGGAAGCGGAGGAAATCCAGCTTTCTGTATCAGAGGTTCCCAACACAACACACTGCTAAAAATGTCTTGTCAGGTTCATAAAACCGTCAACCGGTGATCATTGTGACCTGCAGGTAACACACCTAACACACCTCTGCAGCGTCAAAGCTGCAGATTGGCCTCTGAAATTATTATTATTATTATTAATCTCTAAAGCAGAAAAAGCTGCACACATATTTATTTTTTTACTTCTTTAATCTTTTTAAATAAAAGATAACGGCTACTCAAAACACTGTAACAGCACCAATCAAAGATCAAATATTTTCACAACGTGTACTCTTGATCGTAATATTGATGAGGTAATGATTTAGGATTTATGGCTGCTGTCACACAGCTAGATTAACAACGGCCGCTGATATTTTTTGCAGCGTAGTTTTCTTTGGCCGTGATAATCATCAGTGTTTATATTGTCTCTATTTCTGGTTATCAGGGTCACACACACACACACACACACACACACATATATCTATAAATACAAGGACCCAGATTACATCATGCTGCTATTAATGATTTTTTTTTTGTCAGCTACATATTTGGCAGTCAGACTGTAAAAAGGTTTGAGAAGGAAATGACTGAGTGTGTTTCTGGGGACAAACTGAAGTAAAAAAGTGACGCGTTTTTTTTCCAGGACTTCATTTTTTAAAAGTCGTTTTTGAGAGTTTAAAGTAGTTTTATGGATAAGAACCAGATTTGAGGTCAGTGTCATGTTAATCTGTGGCCTCAATGGAGATTTACCAACATGTGTGTGAAAATGGAAAATGTTTTAATCATCAATTAACTTCATACAAAGTTGAGCAAACAGCAGAAACCTAAATGAAATATATAACGTTTACTATGAACCAGCAGCAGCTCACCTGTCAGTGTTTCAGGGTCTTTGGCTCCACCTCCTGAACTTAAACTCAACTCTCCTCATTTCTGCTTCCCAGAACTGTTTCTATAAGTGCAGCCTTTATGTCTGTAGCCTTTCTGTGCATGTATGTCTGTGTGTGAGCAGTCAGGTGAGTCGTTCTGGCTCCAGGCTCATTTCCTTCAGCACTAAGAATAACCAGCAGCATGAACAGGCCGTTTTCACCGCCCTCCCTCTCTCTGATCACAGATAGGACCTCCACCTTCTTATCGCTCAGGTTCCCGAACACGCTACGTTACACACACACACACACACACACACACACACACACCAACAATACAGCCTCTCACAGGACACACACACACTGCAAAAAATATACATGCAAGCCAATTTCTTACTTGCTTAAATACTCCTTTAATATCTACTTGTGTAATTTAGCTTCAGTTTATATATTTCCCTCAAACACTTTATTTATTATATTACAAAATAAAACACAATTACAGTCCAGTTATTTATATTTAACCTACTTATTTCACCACAGTTTTTATTTATTGACCTGAATATGAGATGATTTACTTCTTCGATGTGTTTTTTTTTTCAGGTTAACGTTGTTGCAGACTAAATATCTTTTAGTTTTCTTGACATTTGAAGACATCATCTGTTCTAATTTTTCTCTAATTTCTAATATTTTTTTTGACAAACTGATTAATCGAGAAAATGTTTTCTAATGTTTACTGATCATTTGTCTTATTCTGCATTTTTGTTTCCAGGAAATCCCTGATATTAGTATTTGTCAGTAAGTCAGATGACCCTTTTATTAAAATCTTGACACATATGAAGGAGACTTTTTGCAGCGGCCAGCGAGTCCTTCCCAGGAACAGCAGATCCAGACTGCAGAGTAAATCATGACCTGTAATGAGGTTACTGTAATGTTGTTACGAACTCATATCTGTTAGATTTACTGAACAGTCTTTATAAAACACACATTAGGACCACGACGGCAGCAAGGTTTAATTTTGATTTGCTGTCTGATAGTAAAAATGGAAAAAAAATCATTAAAATACACGCAAATAGAGAAAAATGATTTTAAGACAAAATAATTAATTAATTTAAAATAACAGCAGACATCAAAATACAGAAGATGATTATATAAATAAAATCATCTCACGTAAATAAAATCAGTTAATCAATAAATCCGTCACCAATGGGAGAATTAACTGCCTCATAATACATAATAATTAATAGTTCATTTAATATTAATTTAATAGAAATTTGTTGGGAACTTTCTGATCAGTACATTTGTGTATTTTGTATTTATATTTATATATATTATTTTATTGCCTCGTAAAACATCATCTGGGAGCTTTTCTGAACACAGCTCGTAGATATTAACTTCATGCCTTCATTACATCACGACTGGATCATTGTATTTCTCTATATTTAGGCCTTCGTCAGTCTTCATTAACTCTACAACACATCCAGCCTCTGTTCATTGGCTCCCTGTTTAACTGAAGACCTCGCTGATCACTTTCAACGCTCCATCTTCTATCACAGACTCAGATCCTCGATCTGTCTCGTATGTTGTATGATCTAAAATTAAAAAGGTCAGAGGCGTTTTTCTGTATCTCTACTCGCCATCTTTCTCAGCTCGGCTGCCGATGGTCCAGTAAGGCTGCGTTGGATCATATTTTAGTCCAAAAACTCTGAGCATGAACAGTCTCGTTGTATTAATGTGAGACATGACATATAGTAACCCAGATACATGAACTGGGCTTTATTCCATATAACATATAACACTATTACTTCATGTTCATTGCTCAATGCTAAAATACAAAACATTTGATAAATACATGTTTCAACTTAAATAAATTCAGCAATATTCAACAGTGAGTTTATTATTCGTGACAGCAAACGTCACATTTCTCAGATCTCACGTTGGAAATGACGGTGTGTTGGTGGAGGAGGGCCAAGCCAAGCCGTTCCAAGCTAAATACATAAAATCTCACCCACTTCTAACCTTCAACTCTCCCCCCTCTGCTCTCAGTCCTGGTCCAAATTTGGCGCTGTTGGTCTCTGTGAAAAGGCATTTCCCCGGAGGATCGAGGTTCTGTGTAGCTCTTGACTCCGGTCCGAGTCTGACAACATCATGATTTTCCCACAGGAAAATAAAAACATGAACTTTGACATAAGATGTTTTTGAATCAGGAGATCAAAGCTGTGAGTAAAGAGGCTTCGTGGGACCCTGTGTGCCAAGCAACCGACTCGATGTGAAGCAGGACGAGGAAACGGCTCACATCGAGTCTGCAGAGACACGAATGCACACTTAAAAACTGAAGCAGGACTGTTGCTGCTTTATCTGTCAGCTGGAAACTCGTGTAACAAGAGAAATATGTGAAAAACAGCTCGGCAGCACCGGCAGACACACAACTGTAACACACAGCAGCCTCGTTTGACCCGAACAGGAAACTCCATCAAGTTCTGATTCAGAGATGAATACCAACACATTTCAAAAACTCCTCGTTCTGTTTAGTTGGACGAGACTCGTTCGTTTTCCTCCTTGGTGAGAATCATTCAGGCACATCTGAACCCAGCAGTCTTATTTCATATTTAGTTTATTTGGGAATATGCACAACTAAAACACAATAATACTGACATGATATGTGGCGCGGTCCAGCAGGAAAACCATCATCAACAACAGTTTCTGACATGTTGTTGTGGTTCAGCCTGTAAAAAGCTGCTTCAGATGCTTCAGTCCTGGTTACATCATCTCAGCATATTAACTCAAATCAACGTTTGTGTTGCATCTCTCAGTTTTTGTCACTCTGCAGCTGCAAGCAAACAAACAGCCCTCACCAGGACAATACCATGTTATACAGGACATTTAATGTTCCCCGTCTCGATCAATAACTTTCATGTGAGCCTAATCAATTGCATCAAACACAAACACACAGCGGGGTCATGTGAGCCAAATAAAGCAGAAAGAAATCACAGCCCGCGTCACTAAAACATCAGCTGCAGGAGTCTAAGCTGCAATGATCAGGTAGCAGGTTAATCGATTAGTAAACGTAGGGCCGTGACGAATGATTAGTTTCATTATTGATTAATCTGCAGGTTATAGTAAAAAAATATATAGTGAAAAATCCCTGTTATCAATCATTTAGAGCTCGAGGTGACGCCATCAACCAATTAATTATCTTTCTAGTTGATCGAAAAGGAATTATAATCAGCAACTATTTTGATAATAATTAATCGTTTCGATAACTTTTTAAGCACAAATGTCAAAGATTTGATGCTTCCGGTTTCTTAAATGTGAGAATTTGCTGCTTTTTTTTTGGGCTGGACTGATTGATTATTTGTTGTCTCATCATCAGATCATCAGAAAGCACATTTAATAACCTGGAGCATCGATTAATCAATGTTTAAAACAGCTGATGATAAATTTTCTTAATCATATTTGACTATTTGAAGACGTTTTACCTCTGAAACACTTTTATTGAACATCTGAACTAAACGCTAAACTATTTAATTGTGGATTTTGTGGATTTTGTGGATTTTGTTGATTTCGGGTATCAAATTAACCAAAAACACACCAATCAGAACATCTCACTTTAATCAGACGATGACATCTCCTTATTTACAATAATCAATCATTTGCAGCACATTGTCAGAGAAACATTGTCACATCACATGCTGAGTAGAGAGAAGATAATTAAAGCCCTTTCAGTCTCACATTGTTGATTTGTTGTGGTTTTAAGGGGAAGAACAGTGAGCTGTATGTCGCACCAACTGTCACTGTAGTGAAGCATCGAGGACGAATGACACAAAACTGCAAATATTTCATGTGTACGTGTCAAACTATGACGTATGATGTGTGAGTCCGCCTCCGCTCGGTGCAGAGAAGAGTTTCATCTTCTAAATGTGGAAAGTTTTTGTGCTTATTGAGAATCTGATTTTCATGGAGGGCGTATGATCATATTTGTGACGTCACAACCATGTGATGTGGCCTCAAGGAGGAGACATCTCGAGTCCAGCAGGAAAACTTCTGAAATGAAAAATATTTTAATATTCAGACCTTCTGGACTTTTTAATGAAGGAGTGGTAATTATATTATATATATTGTGGAAAAGCCACATCAGACACACATTATTCTTCCAAGCAGATTATTTCTGTGTCTTAATACATGTCTGTAGAGGAATTGAAATATTTTTTTTCAGTTTTCTTTTTGCAGATTTGTGTCTTTTTATCCCGACGATAGCAGCAGAAAAGTAACACAAGCAAGTCAGAAGGTTTCCTGCAGGTTATTCTTGTTTTGTGGCATGAAGAGCAGCAAACAGAAACTCACGAAACATGTTACACAACAGTCGTTAGGATACTAAGACGGGGAAGACAGTCAGTAGATTACTCTCAGTAGCATCATGAGAGATCCAGAGTCATGCAGGTAAAGAATCAAACATCTCAACACTTTGCAGGATACATTTTTTATACACATAACACATACCGTCACATAGAAAAATGTTATATAAATAAAGCATATAGGAGGCAGCAGACTCAGCTGGTGCATCTGTCGCCGTGGAAACATCCTACAGTTAAACCCTGTGACCTCTGACCCCTGAAGCTGCTGTGGTGAAAATGCGTGTTTGTGTCTCAGAAAGGAGAAAATGTTCCTCACTGCTTCATAGCAGGAGTTGCTTTTAAAGTCACAATGAAATAACACGTTTTAAATTTAATCTCAACATCGCATCAACATAATGTTGCTGAAGTCAAGAATTAACTTTCAATCTTCTTTTTAACAGTTTAAAGGTAAATTCCCTTGTTTTATTACATTTTTTTAATAGCAAAATATTTTCTGGGAAACATATTTTACACATAGATTTAATAACCTGCAATGCCAAAAGTATGTAGTCACTTGAACACTACTAACAATAAATCAATAAAATGTCAAAATTCATCAAATATCCATCAAAACAAGGTGATGTCATAAAACATCTGATCAACCAATAATAGCAGTGAATTCTCACAAACTTCTGAATGTTTTTGGTGTTTTTGCTTGAAAAATGACGATAAGATAATAAGATTCGGCTTTCACTCGAGTCCATGGTGGATGGTGTTATATTCACAGCTCTGTGCAGGCCGGTCGTCTTTTAATCCAAACTGGGGGAAACTTTTCTTTATGGAGCCGGCTTTGTGCTCGGCGGGCTTTGAGGTTTTATCAGACTGAAACAGGAAAGGACAAAAAAGTGTTTCCACAAAGTTGGAAACGCTTTCAAAAAGGCAGAAAGCTGAATTTAGTTTCCAAGATGGATGTAATACCTTTGATGATTATTTTACCCCCAAACCACGACTATACACCAAATAATACCCAAAATCAATTTTCAGTTAATGTGAGGAGAAAATAAAATGTGTTATTTTGGCTTTCCATCTTAATAATTACCATAAACTCAACAGAATCAATTAGTATAACATTACAATAAATTTAAATATGTCATTTTAAAGTAGCTGAACACATTAAAGTAAACGTAGCTTTAGCCACGGCTAGCAAATATCGCTTCTTCTTCTTCTTCTTCTTCTTCTTCTTTATCTATGACGGTGCAGGAAATGCGTCAAGTTCTTTAGTTTTATGTCGTTTTTTTTTAAAATGTTTTTGACTTTACATGTAAAAAAAAAAAAATTATAAATGAAAAAAAAGTTTTAAAAAAAACTACAGATTACTACACCTGTGTGCAAAAACTATGGTTTGTTTTTATCCGTGCAAAATTAACTGTACATGCTGTTTATGTGGAAATTTCTCTGGCATAAAACATCATAGATCCACATTTTCATCAATTTCGGCTTAATATGTCGTTACTGCATTTTGCATTTGAGGGATGCTTTTGTTTAGTCTATAAAATGTCAGAAAATGGTGAAAAAATCTCCTAAAGCCCAAAGAAGCATCTTCAAAAGCTCCAAAATGTCAAGATATTTAGTTTAATATCACATCACATAAAAACAAGATGCTTAAAGAAAAAATCCTTAAAGGATTCATCAATTATCGAAATAGGTGAAGATTGTTTTTATTTCCACAAAGCATGTCCTCAGAGGTACGTGGTCAGTGGTGTCCATATACTTTTGGCCATATAGTGTAGTTGCATCATGTTTTTCTGAACAATCTTCACAAACATGTCACATATGGAAGCAAGACGCTGTCAGAAACACATTTCATTGTGACTTCAAAACTAAATCTGAGAGTACTTAGTGAAATATTTCTGCAGAACTTTCTCAACACAGTAAAAACAGTTTCAGTGTCGAGCGCAGCACGTCTGACAAATGACATTACAACACTTGTAAACCTGGAGGTCTACTTTACATCAGGGGCAGCCAGAAATCCCCCAAAGCACCCAGTTAGCCGCTGTTTAAATATTTTAACTCTGAGGTGTATTTACATGAAGCCAAAAAAGCCACACTGGCTCTCAGAAGAGTGCTCTGACCCTCTCACACTCGGAGGTCAGCCCCTCTTTTCTTCCACTTTTCACTGATTTGAATGCAATCAGCTGCTGGAAGGCGAAACGCATGCATTAAAGTTACAGATTACAATTAAAATGAGCCTTTTCATGGAGGCTGCGTGGGATTCATTATCAACACCGGCACCGACTGCACGGCGAGTCAGGAGGTGATTATCTTACGACGCTACGTGGCTTGTGATTCAATAGTGATGTAGTGTGTCAGCTGAGATCAAAGGCAAACAGCCCGAAGGCTTAAAAAAAGAACTGCTGATAAACCTGAGGAGGAAAATGCAAATAGAGAATAAAACTCTCCAAACAAATGTTTTTTAATGTGTGTCTGACGAGGACACGCCGCCGACTGCTGGCGGGAAAGTTAATCATGAGAAACCCGAGACTGTGTAAACATACTTGAAGCATCCCGCTAACACCCGACTTCAACAGAGAGGGATCCTTTAGATAAAAACACACAAGCTTCTAAAAGCTCCTGAATAAACCTCGAGTCTCTTAATGTCCAGCCAGAAACACTCACACACAGACGAAGGCGATCAGACGACGTGTTGGTGAAATACTTCATCATTAAGTCATCTAAGTGACACACGTCAGGAGTTTGTTTCAAGTGTGTTCAACATTTATTTATTTATTTTTTGCATTATCTAATTCTACCCTGAAACATCAACAAACAACAAACAATTAACTGATTTTTCAGTCAGGCATGAAAAGATTTAAAACATTTTTTGCTTTTCAGTGGAGAACACAACACAAGTCGCGCTGTGCTCTCCTGTTGTTGTTTTGTTGTTGTTTTTTTTTTGCATCTGGGAGTTTTAAGTCAGTTATTAATCCCTCTCAACTGACATATATGAATCTTATTCCTTTTCCACTTTCATCATCAAAACCAACTTCTTTACTCCGCGCCATCAGCTTGTGATCCGTGCAGCATCACATCACACTGAAGAACATTCGACAACAACCCAGAAGGAACTTTCACAGCCTCCTTTTTCCACAAAATCAGCCTCTGAGACGACCGACAGGCATCTGCACGGGCGCCTCTCTGTGCTCCGAGCAGGGGGGCCTCAACACATCTTGCTGTGGACCAAAAAGACCTGTGTCATGCTACACAGCTTAGAGCAAAGCACGCACAGAGGGCCGACGCCTCCAAAGTGACCAAATCGAATCCATCCATCCATCAGGGCTCATACTTCACATCGAGGGTCCGGTCGCGGGCTGACGGGAGCCGGAGCCTTTTTAGCATCCACGCAGCCGAGACAGGAAGGAAACAACGGGCTGAAAAGGCGGCCGAGACCTTTCCGGAAGACGCTGTTGGAGAGGCTGTAGATGAGACAGTTACAGAAGCTGTTGCTAATGGCCAACCATGTTGTGAAGAATGACGCCACCTTGTGGTGATAGAGGCCAGCGCTCTCCAGGAGGAAGTAGAGGATGTAGGGCATCCACAGCACGTAGAAGACGCTGGTGATGCGGAACAGCACCATGGCGTAACGCTTGTCCGGGCAGCCTTCGCAACGCTCGCCTTTATCGCCCTCTGTCTGCGAGCTGAAGCGGGCGTGGCGCTGGGTGATCTCCCTTGTGTGCTGCCGGCAGATGCGGAATATACTCCCGTAGGTGAAGCAGACGGTCAGTGCCGCTGGTGCGTACAGAAGTCCCACAATGAAGGTGCTGAAACCCGGGTTGGTCTTCCAGGAGTCGGCGCACCACTGGAATATGTCCCCGTGGTAACCCGGCTTCCCCCAGCCGAAGAAGGATGGCAGGAAGATCAAAGCCGAGTAAACCCAGATGAGGATGATGCACACCCTCAGCCGGCACGCCGTCACCAGCGTGGCGTACGACAGTGGGCGGGTGATGGCGATGTAGCGATCCACGCTAATGCATGCTAGCGAGGCCATGGACACGCTCTTCAGCACAGAAACCATGTAGCCAAACGACTTGCAGGTGAGCTCCTCGTTCAGGCCTCGGAGGTAGTGGAGGAGGGACAGCGAGGGTACCAGGCAGCTGACGCCCACCAGCAGGTCGGCGTAGGCCATGGTCTGGATGAAGTGGCTGGTGGTGTGGTGGTGCAGCAGTGGGGCGCAATGGAAGACGAAGATCACCACCAGGTTTCCAGCGATGATGAGCACAGTGAGGAAGAGGATGACGACCACCTCCAGCACGCAGGTATCCAGGCTGTGGGAGTAACCCACAGTGCCCAGCAGGCAGAACGGGGGAGAGCCGCTTTGGTTGGCATCAGAGGAAGAGTTCATGTTTGGACTGGAGGGGGGAGGGAGGAGTTCAGCTCAGCACAGCCTTCATCCTGCCATACAAGTCTCTCTTTTAATCCTGAAGTTGCTTGTCCCGTCTTCTGTTTCAAAAACAAAGAGTGCCTCCTGTTCTTAAATCAGCATCTTTTCAGTGGGCAGGGAGCCTGCCCTTAAAGTAGCAGTAATCCATCGACACATGCAAAACGCAGTCAGACTCTGCTGCTGCTGCTGCTGCTGGGTGTGAAATATGTGCATGTGTGCAACCTTGAGAGGAAAAAATAATCCCCAACGTAGAACAAGAGATGCCAGTCTGATACTGCAGTGCAAACCGTCCTCCCCTCGCAGCTGTTTATCTTCCCCCCCCTTCGACTGCAAATCCTGAGGTAAGCACTCTGCTCCGGCACACAGCCACCAAAAAAATCCAGTCATCCACTTCCGTTCTGTGAGCGCCGGCAAAGGAAACAGGAGGGAAAACAATGCTGAAACACTCTGACAGCTGACGGCTGCCTCAGCAAACCAAACCAAAGAAACAGAGTCGGCTCTGGAAGTGGCAGCCTCGTCCCTGCGTTGACGGGGGTGGACACACACACACACACACTTTCTCACAAACACACAGAACAGTCTCGGTCTTGGAAACAGACGAGCGGAGGCAGGAGATCATCCAGAGGTGATGGATAATGTCATCAGGATCTCGGCTCTGTGAAGCTTCTTGTGAGGTTGAAAGGCAGTCGGCTGGGTTCCAGTGTGTGTGTGTCTGTGTGTGTGTGTGTGTGTGTGTGTGTGTGTGTGTGTTAGAGAGAATGACAGAGAGAGAGATAAGGCAGTAAACTGCCTCTTCTCTCTGTTGTAGTGGCTGTAGTGATGATGCAGCGCTGCCACTGCTGCTTCTCTCTCCTCCCCCTGCTCTCTCTCTCTCTCTCTCTCTCTCTCTCTCACACACACACACACACACACACACACCATTTTCCTCCCTTTCCTTCCTCCTCTCTCTCTTTCTGGTGCCGCCTTTCTCTCCTTCTATGTAAGTGTTTTCCCCTCTTTTCTTTTTAACGTCTAATGCTGGTGATTTTCTATATAAACCAACAACGAACTACTCTACTAATCAAAGTGTTGTATGTGTATCTGATACATCTTCTTCCTCTGTGCTGTAGACCTCCACTGGGTGACATGTTTAGTTTAGTCAGTTTGGAAACGGCTCCAAAGACTAATAACAAGCAGGAATGCCTATAAATACACACACTATTAACACCCTGCAGGTAGCAGCGACTACAACGTTCTTGCTCTCCAAAAAAAAACCATTTTATCAGGAAAATTCATGAATTTTCTAAATATTGATGGCACAAATTCAGAATCTTCAGCTTTAGTTATTTCTTACATCAACCAACCTGTAGGAGTCGTTAGTGCAGAACCAAGGATGTGATCCCTCAATGGCTTCCCAGTGTTTTTAGTTTAGTGTACTACTACTAGTACTACTATTAGTACTACTACTAGTACTACTACTACTTTAAACGAATCCCTGAACGTCCCGACACGTTCACCCTCAACCTGATTCGTTCTATTAGAGATGATTCTCGTGACTCCAACGACTTGATGAGACTCACGTCTGACTTTGTGACATTAATTTCAATCTATTTGTGTTAAACAGACGTTGGTGGACATTGGTGTTGGAAGCATTTTCCATGTAAAAAACATTAGAACTGTTTCATTTGTGAATGAAAATTTTACGGTTGTAAGAATCGTTTTGGTTTTTTAGCTGTGTTAGCAGCTGAAATATCTCAACAACTATCAGATGAATTGATATTATATTGATATTGAATTGAATTGATTTTATATTTTCTACAGACATTCATGTGATAAATCCTACTGTTTAACTTTTCCTCCAGCGTCACCGTGAGGTTGGCAGTTTTGGATGGTTTGCTGTGCATTTTGGTCATTTTGGTCACAGGTTCATGTTCCCAGGAGGATGAACAATAACAACTTTGGTCTCCTGATTGATTTTCCTTCTAGCGCCATCATCTGGTCAAAAGGTTGTGTTGTGTCCAATACTTTTGTTTATGACCAAATAACTGTAAAACTCATAACATTCATATCAGCCTCAGCTATACTTTTAAAGGGTTTAACATAAGGGAGACAATGAATTCAGTAAATTTCATTATATAGGAAGTTAAATTTGCAGCCCTGCCTTTGAACTGTATTTCCTCTCATCCTTCTCCTTCCTCACTGTAACAGTAAATGTCTCTGCATCCCTCCATCCTTCTCTTCATAGAACCCTAACTAAGCCCCTCCCCCTCAACATCCACCAGCCAATGAGTAGAGAGCAGGTTTCCATCTCCACAGAGACGGTACACGCCCACCCACGTGTGCACACACACACACACACACACCCTCCCTAACACAGGCTTCCCATATGTATGAACTGTACCCGTGCATATGCAAAGATACTGCAACACACGTGTTCAGAGACACAGCGGGGGATGCTCCTATATATGTACACACGCACACACACAGAGAGACACACACACGGGCTGACACACATCAGAGGAGAATAAAGTGAGGCGATTCTTTTGATTACGAGAGAAGAAATCCTGCAGCTACCGGCAATAAATGAAAGAAGAGATGGATGAAAAGAGGGAAGAACAAAGATTGAGCTGGTAAAGATGGGAAAGACACACACACACACACACACACACACACACACTGCTTGTTAAAACACAGCATGATGAACCAGACGCCACCTGCAGTCAGTGACAAAACCACCACAGGACTGGAGTGGTAGATAAAACTACTAAAAAAGGACTAGTTCACAGAAATAAAACAGATTTTCTGATTTATCTCTAGTGGTATCCAGCAAAGCAGACAGTTTTAGTTGTATTTCTCAGATTTTAAGGATATCTTTATGTCAATATTAGCTTATCACAGATATATCAGTAAACATTCGGTAATAAATAAAAACTTTGAAATATCGCAGATAAAGTCTCTGTGTGTTGCTGAGGTTGAAAAGTTGGTGTGTCAATAAATGAAACCATTATATTCAGCTACGTCATTATTCTCTTAGTCTGCAACCGTATGCGTCACTACTGAACTGTGTTGTCTGCTGATCCACCACATCAAGCCAAAGCATCGACTCAGATATTCAGATCCGAGGGGACTCGAGGGGTCACTGCGAGAATGTCTTTCCTTTCTAGGACAGCTGACGGCGGGGAACAGAGACGCCATTCAGACGCTGTTTGTTTTTCTGTTACCATATGGTGAGCGTTGAGGTGGGGAGGAAGATTATTAGCCGCCATGTTTATGTCTGTTTTTTACTTTTATTCTCCAGGTCAAGGGTCAGAGGTGTCACATCTGCCCACGTTATGAGGCCGAACGTGTCTGACATCATTCACGTTAACATGAACCACCAGCACCTCCAACGTGTTACCAAGTCAACACACTGCTGAGTAAACAGCAAGCAGGCCGGTGGGGGAAGCCACCTTGTGACCAAATGTTTGCAGAGACGAGCTTGTGATGCAGCGGGTCGAGGCCCAGCAGGCAAGATCTGGAAATCACAACAGTAACGGCACAGCCCCGGAGCGAAGGCTGCTACCGATCACTGTGAAGAGCCCGAGGGTCAAAGTGTCTGCAGCACAAGAGCTGAAAGGCCTCTTATTGTTGGAAGCCACAAAATATTTTACTCCCTTTTAATTTCTATGGAGGAACAAAATGAGACGTATTAGACGTCTCTAGTGTCCAGTCAGTATGAGAGAGAGTTCAGAAAATTACAGATGGTTGATATCCTTGTTTGAACTGATGAGATGATGAATTTAGGATGTCCCACTTTACTGGACAGCATTTTGATTGGCTCTAGTCTTCTGTGTCAATCAAACTGCACACATGTGAGTCAAGTGCAGGCGAACCTGTCGCGGTCACCACAAAGTCACAAGCTAAGTAGTCAGATTCAGGCAGAATATGAAGGAAATTTGTCCCACACAAGTTTACTCTTTGTCCCACATTTGGATTGTTATTATTATTTCACCCTACATGAAATATGTCGACCCAAAGTTCTCCGTCACTTCACTTCTCCAACAGTCTCGTCGTCATCTGAGGTCTAATACGTTTATCTGTGTTGGTGTTTTTCCCTGAGTGACTGACGTCAGCAGGACCAGTTCAATTAAGGTTAAGGACTACTGTACAAAGACGACCTAAGTTCGTGATGCAACTCGAGTACAGACAGAAAGGTTGAGTCCCAGTTTAACACAGCAGCAAAGGAAACATGCAGATTCACAGAGGAGTCGTATTTATTATCCTGCTGCTTGGTTAATATGTTTTAGAGATCTGATAGCTGAATTAAATATTGGACATGAGTCTGTTAGTCACCAACTGCTAATATACTATAATATAATAATAATATATAAAATAATAATACTATAAAATACCACAGAACAAACTCTTGATGACAAACATAATAAGACATTTGAAGACATCAGCTTGAAAAATGTGACATTTTACACATTTTTATATATTTTATAGACTTACAAATTGAATTGATAAAATTTTCAACAGATTAATAGATCAACTATTAAAGGATGTCATGTGTGGTGGTGGGTGTAGTTTGGTAGAAAGAAAATAGTTCCTAAATGAAACTGCTCACAACACCAGATAAAGCTCTTACAAGACATTTATTGACTTATATAATCTAAAATCAGAGGGGAGGGGTGTCTGAACATTTTAGAGCTGAAAAAATAAAACATATTAAATATCCGTCTATGCTACTCTACACTGTTCACAGGTTCATGTATAATTTTCAACCAGATCCTCTTTTTTTTCCTGGAGAAACGTTGTGACCCGCAGGAGGTTCTGTTAAAACTGAATTAAACTCAGGCACATGGTTCATTAAGGGAAAGCCTGTCTGGTGCCACAGCCAATTAGCTCTTACTGCGCAAGTCTGCACGGCCAACACAGCGTCCTCGCTGCCAACAGACGCACAAACACGCCATTACAGGAGGATGCAGCCAATTAGTGTCAGAACACGGAGAAAACGTCACGTAGACGGATGACACTGCAGCAAAGAGAAGCGCTTGCTTGTTCTGAGTAGTTTACAGAGGAATAATATATATCAAGATTCGGATACACACATAATACTTAAGATCAGTTCATTATTGGTTTTTGATCCAAAAACAATGAGATTTGAAAAATAGAGAAAATGCCCCGCCAAAATAAAATAAATCATGTTTAAAGACAGAAGTAAAAGCAGTAACAACATTTACACTGATGCCATGCAAGGTGCCAACCTGCTCATCAGATATCCAAAGCGTCTATAATCATGCATGTATCTTACCAAAGGACACTTCGACATGTGGACTGGAGGAGCCAG
Organism: Pampus argenteus; assembly: GCA_036937835.1. Taxonomy (NCBI): domain Eukaryota; kingdom Metazoa; phylum Chordata; class Actinopteri; order Scombriformes; family Stromateidae; genus Pampus; species Pampus argenteus. The sequence goes on along the minus strand of CM072867.1, from coordinate 24,073,251 downwards.
GGATCGAACCACCGACCTTCTGATTAGTGGACAACCTGCTCTACCTCCTGTGTTTGGTTTCTGTATCCTACACAAGACATTTGAAGATGTCGACTTGGACGTTTTTCACTTATTTTATTTTTATATATTACATAATAACAATTGAAATAACTGATATAGTAGTTGTATATATTAGTTACAGCACTATATTTAGTGTAAAAATGTTGTTTAACCACATGAAAACATTTTTTTATTTACATTATCAAGTGTTTTCTATGTACTTCACTCACCTGCAGGTCTACCTGGTTGAAGGAAATGAAAACAAATATAGTTTAAATATTTCAAGATGAGTGGGTTCATCGTGTTGAGAGCATGACTGTGACCTTCCACATCAGTGTTCACCTCCTCATCACCATAAGCTGCTGTGAATTCACTGAGGCAGGCAGCCAAAGTCGCTGCTTTGTTACTGTAATGACTCTGCAAGCACATTAGTGACGGTTTCTGACTGTAATCACACTGATGCACAAAGAGGCTGAGCTACTGCTGTACAGGCTGAAGCCAATTATCTGCAGCAATTGTTTTATTTTTCCTTCGGTTGTGAATCTGAGTCTGACTCACGAGTCACGAGGCTCAGAGCGTTTCACAGATGTTTTTATATAGAAGAAGTTGCATATGTAGCTAGGTGCTGTAGGAGTTTCCTGTTGACAGTCACAGAAAAAAACATCTGCTCAACTTCTCTAGGACAATTAAGACAATATGAACTTTGAATATATTTTATTTTAAAACCTACTGTAATAAGTACCATTGAAATCGTGTGCTTATGTAGTTGGAGATCTTATTTTAAATGCAGCAAACCAAATGCTAAATTAATCAATAAAGTCACACAGAGCCTGACAGCATCCTGCTCCACAACACACCATAACTTCAGTTGGATTTTGAATAATTTCTGCTGTTTCTTATACTATACGTATACGATATCATACACTGTTAGACTTTGTATTTCTATTATTTTTTCAACTTTGTTTGTCCCTAAAGTTGAGCACTGATTATCTGCCCGGGAAATTCATTTTAACAGCAGAGCTCTAAAAGATCCACCACACTGCTGCTGTAAGTGAGGGCTGTAACAAAGATCGAATGGTCGAGTGGTTAAATTAATATAAATCAAGAATATTTCAGGTTTTACTGCAGCGTTTTATGATGGAGATGATCCACCTTTCCTGAAATGAAGACTCCATTAACGTCAGAAGAAATTATTCCTTTTTATGAGCGTTTTAATCTTTATGGAAAACAAGCTACATCACATAACAACGGCCACAAATATGATGAGTGATGAGACTGTTTAAACTGTCATCTAGTAACTACACTGATAACAAGATGAGATGCCAGATGAGGTCAAAAGAAAAAAAAGAATTATATATAATATTGTTTTTACTGAGTGTTGCCAGAGTTTTTCTCTCTTTATATATACAACCTGGAAGCAGGTGTTGTGCCAGAAATCGCTGCTCTAACGAGATGAGATGCATCAGGATCCGTCTGATTGATTGAACACATATGTTCATGACGCAATCTACCAATACGATGCCTAAAGCTAAATTGATTTTTAAACATGTTTTAGTTCTGCAGCTGACGGGTTCGAACCCAGAACCTTCTTACTGTAAGAGGACAGCGCTAACCGCCACTGCACCATCATGCTGCCTATGACAAACTTCTGATAAACATTTACTTTACTTTACAATTAGTTGAATAATACAAAAATAAAAAGTGCATTAACTAATTACTTGCAGCTCTAGTTTTGTTCGCTGCCAAAGTATCCATTGAACAAAGCAAAGCACTCATACTTCCAGGATCTTCAGTGTTTTTACAGAGTCCGCCCTGAACGTTGACCATGAATACTTCTCCAGGAGCCCCAGAGTGCTGAAAGCTGCTCACCCAACCATCATAATAACTTAATAATCATAATTACATTCCATTGTTTAATTGGTGGCTGTAGATTAGATTGCTCTCCGTAGGTTAAACACACTTTTTCTAAACAGCCGTTTCAGCTAATGGCTCCCTGGAAAGATTCCCACCGTTGAATCAAATGACGACTCGCAATGAAAACACACACACAGCTGGCAGACGGGCTGCTAATTTTAGAAATGGATTTTAATTAGATTCATAGTGTCTTGAATTCATCTCAGGGTTGTGATTAAGGACAAAAAAATAAAGCACCACTGAATTTTACTGTTCGACAGCACTTCATGGCCTAGCGCGCTGACAGATAGCGGATCAGAAACACCTCAGCCATTTCCCCCCACATGAGTGATTTTCTCAATTAGCACAGCTGAAGTATGCAGCGAGTGGGAGGTGTGTGTGTGTGTGTGTGTGTGTGTGTGTGTGTGAGAGCGAGAGAGAATAATAGCAGGCTGGTGTGCATAAAGTTTTTTTAGCGAGCATGCAGTAATCACGTGTGCCAGCATGAGTTCATATGAGTGTATACTGTATGCATGAATGTACAGCATGTGTATCTAAGTCTCTGCACACATGCACAATTACACTGTTAATTACACTTTGACAAGTGGGCAAAACTATTAGCCAAAAGCTGCTTGTTTCATTTCAAAGCGTTTGAGCTTCCAACAGGATTAACGAGAGGACAATTTCACAGTTTTCACAGCCTGTAATTAACATATGAAGTCAATTCAATGAGTTTCTGTTGCACAAATACATCTTCAGTTTCTGTTACTTTGTTTATGAGAGATGCAGTAATTAGTTGATCAACTATTTTGATAATTAATCAATCATTTTGAGTCATTTTTAAGAAAAAAGGTAAAACTTTTCTGTATCCACCTTCTCAGATGTGAATATTTTCTGGTTTCTTCAGTCGTCTATGACTGCTGGTCGCTTTGGGAACCAGCGATCTGACATTTTATGGACAACTAATCAATAAAGCGAGACAACAAATCGATTATGAAAATGATCTGTTGAGGTTGTAGTGGGTGGTGTACTAGAGTTTTATAAACATACATGAGGATGTGCTTGACGGCGTGTCCCCGGTGCGAGGGTGTGTGATGTCATCGAGTGTGAGAAAAGGTGCAACGATATATCTGCAGTGTGGACGTTTAGCAAAGCTGCTATTTGCAGGATTGTGTCTTTAAGTAGGACGAATCTTACAGTTTTGTTTCAAGGAAAATGTGTGTGTGTGGGGGGGAAATCTGTACATGTGTCATCAATCAGCCAAAATAACAACACGGTTCCTAGAAATCACTTTCTGAATAAAATAACAATAACCGTCATCATTGTTGACTCATCACTCATCGTTGGAAAGTTTCCTGACAGCAGGAATGTTTGGACTGAATTTAACAGTCAACAATGAAGAAAGAGAAGAAGAAGAAGAAGTTTATTGATCCCTGTGGGGAAACTGATCTGCTGCATTAGACCCATCCAACACACACACACACACACACACACACACTAGGAGCAGTGGGCCGTGTCAGGTGAACTGACAGGAGTATGAGCGCTAACACAATCTCACAACCCATCATCTTTCTGTCCCGACATTTAGCCTCACGGGGCATCAACGTCCGGCGTAGGAAGCAGGTATCCGGCGTAGGAAGCAGGTATCCGGCGTAGGAAGCAGGTATCCGGCGTAGGAAACAGGTATCCAGCGTAGGAAGCAGGTATCCGGCGTAGGAAGCAGGTATCCAGCGTAGGAATCCAGCGTAGGAAGCAGGTATCCGGCGTAGGAAGCAGGTATCCATCGTAGGAAGCAGGTATCCAGCGTAGGAATCCAGCGTAGGAAGCAGGTATCCGGCGTAGGAAGCAGGTATCCGGCGTAGGAAACAGGTATCCAGCGTAGGAAGCAGGTATCCGGCGTAGGAAGCAGGTATCCAGCGTAGGAATCCAGCGTAGGAAGCAGGTATCCGGCGTAGGAAACAGGTATCCGGCGTAGGAAGCAGGTATCCAGCGTAGGAAGCAGGTATCCACACCAGGACTTCCTCTTTGTCTTGTTTACAGTCCAATCAGCATGTTGAGATGATCCAGGTGATATTTTGGCTCATCTCTATACCAGATAAACGCATATAAATACAGATACAAGTATAAAAAGGTTAATAAAAGGCTAAATCGTGGTCGTGAGCTGATGGGTTGTGATATTGCAAAAATATATATATATTATCATTATTATTGCTGTTAGTTCATAAACAGACAAATTTATCCTACAGGTGTGTGAACCAAATGTCATGACAGTCCATCAAATACCTGCACATTCAGCAGGATTCATTCTCTGGGGAGATATATATATATATATATATATATATATATAAGATCACATGTCCATCCAACAGCTTCAATCATGGCTAAAAGAAACAGAAAAACATTATAAATGTCCATCATTACTTAAGATTATAAATATATATTAAAAAAAAAGGTCCTGCACACTATATTTATGTACATATATATGTATATATGTATGTATGTAACAGATTCAGATCCAAAAACATACTTTTTTAATCTGTGTGCACAAGTTAGTATCTTGTTTGCACTAGATTTAAAAAAAAAACTATAATCTTTCAGGACTTTAAAAGATAAAAAGCACTCAGTATTAAACTAAACCACAAAATCCTGAAATCCACGACTCTGAAAAGCTTCTTTTTTTTTTAAACAACGAGCCTGTTTCTAAAAATAATCAGTGAAACTTTAAGATTATAAAACAGCAAATGTTTTCCTCTGTGAGTTCAGAGCATGTGTGTAACGTCACCGAAGGCAAACCGACTGTTTGTTCTCACTCCATTAAACCAGGTTACAGAGAAACGATGTGACACCTTTAAAACTTCATCGTGCTTTATGTTTGACATTATTTTTCTGTTAAATCTATTTAAAACCAACTGATTCATGTTATTTTCATTCCACATTATTGATGGATTCTCCACATTTTACCAAATCATAACAGATATAATATCTACGTCTGCATCCACCCTCCTGTTTCACCTAAAATCAACTTTCAGGCGCAGAATAAATCGAATGAAAAACACATTGTGCAGAAATGTGTCGCCTCTGATATTTTCCTCGAACCATTAATGCTCACACGAGGTTGCCGACATAATGTTGTTTGTGTTAACGGAGGCGATGTGCATCTGTCTCCACTTTGTTGACGTTGGAACTGTATGGAGGACAAATTGAATAAAAACGGCTGGTATGTAGCTGTTCATTTTATCAACAATGTCACATTTCATCAGTTATGAGACCGGAGGGGTTTTTCTTACTGAACCTCCTGACTGTTGTTTTTTTTTATATTTTATGAGCTGATCCAGACTCACAGCCAGAAGCATATATTTCTCATAATAACAATGTTTAATCTGTCAGTGTGTAATATGTTGAACCTACAGAGAATTATTACAGCTCGTTGTTTATCTGCATCGTTACTGTTTACAGGAAGTAAAAACTACATCTTAGCTTTTGCTTTCATTTTAGTTAAGGTCTTTATGCTAAGCTACGCTAACCATTTCCTGACTGTAGCTCAATCTCATCTAATGCAAAGTAAAGTTAATTAAAAAATGCATTTTGGATTATTATTGATCATAAAATAGATTTACATTAGATCTCAGGATTGTTTCGTTTTTATGTTGAATATCTTTTAACATGTTTTCACATGTCGTTTCCCGTCGATCTGGTTTTTAATCTATGTGTCATCTATAAATAAATCATATTAATCGTCCATTCTTGCGTGACCAGAACTCGCAACCTTTTATGCTCACTGAACGTAAAAAACGCACAAAACCTCCGCTGGTGCAGAGAAACCAAACATCACAACAGACATGTAACTGCTGTTTGACTCCTGAGACTTGCGTGTGTGTGTGTGTGTGTGTGTGTGTGTGTGTGTGTGTGTGTGTTTGTGATAAACAAGTCGAGGCCAGCGGAGACCGTCAACACTTTTATTGTGCTGTAGGTGCACTGAGTGATCTGTGCATCCATCCGGTTAATCCGTCCAATGTACTGTGTCCATGTGTAAAACCAACCATCCATTAACCCAGCTGCCAATGTGCATCAGTTCATCCATCCACCTCCACTTCCATCAGATAATCTATCCACTGATGGCCTTCACCCTCGCTTTCACTCCACATGCATCCATCCACAATCATTTGCATTTGGAGTCAGAAAACACAGCAGTAAATGATTTATATTCATCTGCACCGGCTCCCTGGTTCAAACACGGACAGTATATTCATAGTAAAATGTAATTAATGCTCAAACATCATGCTGGAAGGATTATTTAACTACAAACATAGAAACTTCAGCTTTCATCAAATATTTTAGCTGCAGGGTTTAATTTGATGTACAGCCTCTGTGTCTGATGTTCACGTAAAGAAAAACACGCTCCAGTCACACAGCGCCATGATCTATCTAATCTAATATACTCGAACCCGACCTTCGTCATTCCTCATTCCAGGCCAAATTTATAAAATAAAATAAAATTACACATGCTAACACATTAGCCACCAGCAGTGTGTCCTGTTCAAACTCCAGTGAACAAAAGCAGCAGTGAGGGCTCAGCAGATGAGTAATGGGAGGAAACGAGGATGTCTGCCCCTCGTTGGGGGCTATTTCAGGCCTCGACTTGTTTAACAAAGAGCTCTTATTTCGTTCAAATGGACCATTTACAAAAACAATGGCCGAGGTCTGGAGCCGGAGTTGGGAACGTAAAGGGTTGAAAGTGCTCGTAAATGTCAAATAGTCCACCTGAAGAATGGCCTGGAGTGTAAACAGCTAATATTACTCCAACCGTTATTGTGCTGGACCTGACGGAGGAAGTGCCTGACAGGCAGAGATATGTTTTTAAAGCTGAAGAGGATTTTAATGTTAAATATTTTGTCTCTTGGAGCGAATAAAACCAGCTGAGTTGCTTTATTATATATAATAAAATATATATTAATACCAGAATAAAACTATTTCAATGTAAGTTAAAGTGCTGCATTTAAACTTCTACTAAAGTGCTCATTTTGCAGAATATCAGGCTGTGACTGGATGTGAATTAATTATATTAAATACTATTAAAACACTGATGAGTGATTGTATCGTTGGAGCTGCTCGTTTAAACTGTTTTATAAGGGTCACAAGATATATTGAGATGATAGATTGGATAGCAACCAATAAAAATAGCTGTTCCAATAGCTTTTCTTTAAAAGCTTCAAGGTTTAACAAAGTTTAAGGTTTAACAATGCAATGAAAAAAAAAAAAAATAATATATATATATATATATATATATATATATATATTATATATTTATATTTAAAAGCTTATCATTATGTTATTTTATGTAAATGTCTGAAATGTGATCAAGCTGTAAAATAAATGAAGTAAAAATTACAATATTATACAATATTATAGTTATTTTTACATTTCTTGATTATTCAATTAGTCGTTTGATGTATAAAATGTCAAAAAATGTTGATCTGTTTCCCAAAACATAATGTTAATACTTCAAAACAAAAAACAAAAATCTAGTAATTAAAATTTAAATCAGGTTTAAATCATATCAGGAAGACAAGATGTGGTCGTTTATGATTTATTAGAAAATAAATGAATCCTTCATGTGTCTGATTTGAGCCACAAAGTGTTTCAACACATTTACATCATTTGGTCCATGACCACCTCCTCCTCTTCATCCTCCTCCTCCTCCTCCCCCCCCTCCCTTTCCTCCTCCCCCTCCCCTTCCTCCTCCCCTTCCCCTTCCTCCTCCTCCTCCTCTTCATCCTCATCCTCCTCCCCCTCCCTTTCCTCCTCCCCCTCCCCTTCCTCCTCCCCCTCCCCTTCCCCTTCCTCCTCCTCCTCCTCTTCATCCTCATCCTCATCCCCCTCCTCATCCTCCCCCTCCTCCTCCCCCGTTATGAGGAATGAAGCGTCTTATCATCATCTGGAGCGATGGATGTGCTTATTTTGGAACATCAGTGGTGTTTTCTCTTTTCTCAGCTCGAGCAGCTGCACAGTCTCTGATATAATATCCAGTTTCACATCAAACAGGTTCAACTGTCCGATATTTAAAAACAAATAAACGGTCTGAACGCACATGATTCAAAGATCGATGAGAAAAAGTTCAGAAAGTTTTGTTTTTGCCCGTTTTTCTCACTGACCCACAAAGTTAAAATGATTCCAACTAATCAACATGTACAGAAACAATAAAACAATGTAAATAAGAAACTGTTTGTTTGTTTGTTTGTTTGTCTCAGTTTCTTTGGGGAAATGTTTTGTTGGGATTCACTGAAGTAAACAGGAATTCTTAATTTGTTTAGTTTTACTTCATTTATTTGTTATTTTGAATACATTTTATATTCATAAATCAAGCAGGAAGCCAACAATATATTTCATCTATAGCTGAACGCATCTACAGTACAAAACAACTAAACAGGGGTTTTAAAATCGATTATTATTATTATTATTATTATTATTATTATTATTTATGAATGAAACAAACGGGCTAATATTTAAATCTCACCAACGTTCACGTCCTTATGAACAGGTGACTTTCATCAGTCTGAAACAAGCGATTTATGACACGTTTGTGTAGTTAAGAGTTTGTTGAATCAAAACTGGAACACATGTATGAACAAACAGAAAAATTAAAATACAGATTTAGGAGAAAAATACGAAGCGTGATTTTAAACTGGACGTCTCCTCTCTGGAGTCCAACTACATCCATGTTCATCCTGGAGTTGAATATGTTTAGCATCTTATCGGGAAAGAAAAGAGAATTTATTTATTTTTTTGCCTTATCATTTAAAATATGAGGATTTTAGAAAGAGGTTTTTGCCATGACCCATTTTATGTTTGAAATAGAGGATGTTTCTTTCTTTAAATGACACCCATCCGTCCCATTGTGGAACTAAAGTCTTCATCTTTCTGTATGATGATGATGATGTGATGGATGCAAACACATTCCTAGCAGGAGAGACATTAGTGCTGTTTGAAAATGACATTTCTGTATAAAAAGGTAAAAAGCTGCTTGAAGGAAGTAAATCAGGAAAATGTTTTTCAATGATATTTTTACTGAGCAGCCAAACGACTTGATAGATGATGAAAAGCAGCGATTGGTTGACTTCTTTCGTCCCTCTGCGACCCAACACAAGCTGACCTTTGACCCAACCTTTAAGTTGGGTGAAGTTATTGCATTTTTTTTGCTTTGTAAGGCAGATTTAACATGAAAGACACTGTTAGTAGGTCAGTGAGGGGGGAGGAAACACTCCTCACAGCCCCCCGTTAGCGCAGGCCTGCATGGACGCCATCCTGGCAGGTGTGAAGTCGCTGTACTGTCCGTCCGGGCTCGGATACTCCGCCCTGACCCTCCACACGCAGCAGCTGGGGATGGCAGGGTGGGTGTCATCAGGCGGGACCCCGAACCTCCAGCTGATGTACTGTGTGTAGGCACAGTGACGCAGGGCGGAGGTCTGACCCCGATCAGCCGGCGGACACAGAGGGTCCCGGTACAACAGCGCCGCCTCCAGCAGGGAGCGCCGTAACACCAGGCGTTCAAACAGAGGAGACGTGGTGATGCAGGGCCCGTCGGTCCGCCGGCAGCACAGCTCCTCCTGACGGACGGAGGAGGAGCAGCAGCCACACTGACACCAGGCCGGACGGCGCGGCCCGTTGTTCGGGTCGGGTTTAGGGGCGACAGGAGGCTCGGCGTTGTGATCCACGCCGGCGTCCGGCTGTAGCAAACAGAGCACGGCTCTCAGGTGTCCTGTGTCCTCCTATCAGGACAAGAAGACATGAACATTTAATATGAATATTCACTTTGAATGTGAATATATTTATTATATAAATGTTGAACCTGTTGATGCATGAAGTTACCTTACGTGGCTGGACAGACGTCGGCCTGACGTCTTGTAAACTCTTCTTCTGTGATCTCTTCACCAGTCTGATATTGTTCTCATCAACATAGGACACACACAGGATGCACTGCAACACACACACACAGTCAGAAACCTGCTTATTATACCAATAAAAATAAAAGTGTCCTCTATGCTTTGACATCACCTTCCTTTTGTCTTGGACCGACTCCACTTTCTTCTCCGAGTAGTTTTGTCCGACTTCTGCAGAGTAGCAGCTGGTCCCAATCAGCCAGTCGATCAGCATGGTCGTCTGGAGACAAAGAAGAAGGAAAACAGGTGAGAAGTTTAGTCAGGTTATACACAACACATCATCATCAGCATCATCATCATCATCATCATCATCATCATCAGCAGCAGCAGCATCATCAGCATCATCATCATCGTAAGTGTCTGGAGATGCAGTTCAACTAATGACCACTAGATGGTGCTCCAGGGAAAACACAGAGTAGGAAAACTTCTCTGTTCCTCTAATGTTTGTCATTTTCTGTGACTTAATATTAACTCTTAAAAGACAATCGTGAGAGACGTCTTTGTTCGTCAATCTAAAACAGTCGATCGATTTTTTTGTGATCATGTTTTTGTTTGTTTGTTTTTTTTGTATATTTGAGTACAACAGCAGATCATCATCTCCTTCATACATCTGTAATACTGAACATAAGCACACATTGTATCTGCAGCCAGTACCCGGTTCAGTTTGAACTCTGGACTTCAACAGTGGCACCTGCTGTATTCAGATCTGACGAAGGACAAATGCGTGAATGGACACTTGTGTGACTGCAGCTCCGACTCACCAGCGCGTAGTACGACAGCGTGGAGCCGACGTAGATGATGAGCTGAATGAAGCTGAACCTCCCCGCCTGCAAAACAGAACAAACTGCCACTTGTTTGTTTTTCATTTTCCACATTCCTCTCCAGACTCAGAGTTTATGAGCTTCCTGAGGCAAAGAGGACATGGACAAATAAAATTAATGATACAGGATGTCCAGCAGCAGTGATCTGTAATGTTATTTTATTCATCAGATATGGCATGTTGGACTATTTCCTCTCAGCCGCCACAAATAACACACACCTCACACACTAAGTGATATCACAAGGCAACACACTTAAAAGCCTTAATTGGTTTAAGTTTAAATTAAAACATATGAAGTCTCAAATATATCAGCGTCTGAAATTCACAACATTTAGTCGTGATTATCTATGTAATGAGACTGAGATTTTGGGGAGGATCTAACTGTTTTCTTTTGGATTTTCTTTGTTTTTCCTTAAATCCAAACTAAATCTAGTGTGACGAATGAAATGAAAACTGCAGGTAACACAGAGAATCTGACATCAAAGTTATAAAACTTCTCTAAAAAGAGAAATAAAAGTGAACCCACATGTCCGAACACCATGACATCGAACCTGATCCCGAAAGCTTTGTACAGCGTTCGCTCCTCCACTCCGTTCACCGTGTTGTACTTTGCAAACCTGATCAGAAAACAGCAGATATGACACATACTGAAACGCACAATGAGATTAAATGACACGAGATGCTGCTTCATGTTATCCTCTGTGAAAAAATACCATAACGAACTTGACCTTTGACCCCCAGCGCCCCTCCCTCACCTGAAGTTGAGGCCGGGGTACAGGGTCTTGTTGCTCTCTTTCTCATCCAGACGTCTGAAGGAGTATCTGGGCAGGCAGCGCCTCATGAGCCGGTCCAGGTTGCAGTCCCATTTGATCTGGATGCCGATGACGCCCCCCTGTGGTCAACAGTGGAAAATGCAGTCAACACACAAGGAAATCACTCCCATCTCTGCCAGTATTTAAGCTACATTTATGTTTTAACCCGTGCTGTAGCTTTGTTTACAGTAAACCTCGACAGTGATTCAGATCTGAGAAGGTTTAACCAGCGCTCAGGTAGAAAAGGTTGAAGAATCAACTTTCAGACAAACTAAGAAAGTTTTTACAGTGAAGAAACATCAGTTAATCTATTTTTATACCAGGTAAAAAAAACTGACACTGCAGACTCAACAGTTTGTTCCTTTTTTTGACCCTTTCATTTCAACTTTGACAAATGACTCACAAGTTGTACATCACTACGAGGAGGAGGAGGAGGAGGAGGAGGAGGAGGAGGGGGAGGAAGAGGAGGAGGAAGAGGAGGAGGAGGAAGAGGAAAAGGAGGAGGAGGAGGAGGAGAGGGAAGAGAGGGAGGAGGAGGAGGAGGAGGAGGAGGAGGTGAAGGAGGGGGAAGAGAAACCCAAAGAGCAGAACGTGGGTGGGAAAGGTACATATCCTGTTTACTGCACATCTGTTCTTTGTCAGACAACAACCTGACGTGTTATCTCACCTCCATCGCCATTTCGGAAAACTTTTCTCCGGCCTCTCGCACCATGTCTCCCAGTTTGAATATCGGACACATGGAGTCCTTCTCCCTCCGACAGCTGCTCAGGTAGGCGTCGTTCATCTCCGGGAGGATGTTCCTCCTGACGACAGTGGAGAGTTAAATAACCATTAATGCTTCAGAGGCTTTTCTATTAACATCCTGCTAAATATTTCACATTTATATTTCCATGTAAGGCCATGTGATAAGAATCAGCAATAAAAACCGCAGAGAGAAAAGATAAATGCAGAAGAGATGAAGAAGATTTGTATGATTGTTTTGGTTCGTATGATCTGAAGATGTTTCCAGTCTCACCGGATGAAGTTGAAGGCCGGAAACCTGATGTTGTTCTTGATGAGGACGGTGAAGTTCTCCGCTGCTGCCAGCAGAGCAGGTCTGCAAGTCAGAAACAGCACAGCGTTGAGCGTGAAACAGCTGCAGACACAACGTTAGATTCCTGCAGCTCTGTTACCTCGGAGGCTTCGTCTTGCTTTCAATGGGACACCAAGCGGACACCTCACAGGTTTTCTTCGACATGTCAAACTTCACACATGATCCCGTCTGAATCCCTGCAGAAGGAAAATGAACAAACAGTCACATCGGGTTGATCCGTGACTCACATCTTTAATTAAACCGAACTGCAACACATCAATGATAAATTCATCTGCTTAATGTGGAAACGTGTCAGCTGGAGGAAGTTTAATATCTGTCCCGTCTCATCCTCACCGCCAGAGATGCTGCAGCTTCTCATAGTTCAATTAAAATCTGTGTTTTCATTGGTGGGAAATATTTTGTTCACAGAAAAAAACAGAAAAATCTAAAATTTAAGATTTTCTTTAAGCGTCAGAAAAAAAGGCTCCAGTGATGCTGAAATATCACCAGACACGAATCCAGAAAACAAGTCTGGTTTAATGACATCACTTGGCAGGATTTCTGGGTAATGAAGTCCTTTAAAGTCCAGTTGGACAACATTGTTCAAAGCTAATAAAGCTATAAAATATATATATATAAAATGAATAACAGTTACGGTACCGTGGCTGTGCTGGTCCCAGTCTCCTTTCTGACAGTCTGCATCTGTACGACATGACCTGCCTTTAAGGGGAACCTGGAATATAAACACTGCTGCAAAATAAGAAGATCACAAACTCGTTTCCCAAAAAAACAACTGAAGACGCTCTCAGAAACGATCGTAGATTAACGAGGGACGGAGAGCATCTTAAAGGGCAGGTTCACTATGTTTTCCAGCTCAGTCGGGTGTCCGTATGAACAGTGACTGTGGTCGTTGCTCCTGTTCATACTGGCTGTAATGAACAGCAGGTTGATCATTATGAGGAAACCAGGTTGATCTTTGTTAACATTAAAGTACTTAAAGTGAGTTGAACAGCAGTGATGATGATAAGAAGAATGAAGGAGCACCTCTGGGCATCTTCCTTGCTTCTGACTCTTCGTCACAATAACATTTGTCACCACAAAGAACGAGTTTTTGTCCTAAAAATGAAAAAAGAAAATAAAGTATATTTTACATTTTTGCCCCTTTTGACAAACACACAGAAATAGCTTCAGACGTGAGCTCACACCTGTGACGGCCCACTGTAGTCCACCCCGTCCCAGACCACGTCCCCGACCCCGGGCAGGTGCGTCTGGGCCACGCCCTTCACCTTGGTGGTGACAGAGCTCACGACCAGGTCGAACTCCTGGTACTTCCTGTTCCACAACATCATGATGCTGCAAAGTGACGACAAATAAACTGCTAACGTGAAGCAGGATAAAAACTATACTGGAAATAATAGAAGATCAATACTTCTTTAGAGTGTTTGATCACTTTAGATAATTGTTTTATTCACATATTTACATTATTAGATTGTTTTTGAACATATTTAGAGTATATTTGTATTTTATTGGTTTTATTTTAGGTTTTAGGATACTATGGATCACAAAAATGTAAATATAGTCCATAATATATAATCCAAAAAATAATCATCAGATTAAACAATGCAAACATTAGTTGCAGCCTTTAACCTGCAGGTGGCGCTAGAGGAAACGTCATTAGGGTTCATCCTCTGGAGAACATGAACACCACTGGTTTCATCTTTAACAATGTGTTGGATTTTAAAAGCTTCTTATATTATCCATTGAGTCAAATCTGCATCTGAACAGTAACTAAAGCTGTCAGATAAATGTAGTGGAGCAGAAGTTGAGTAAAACATGTCATAAAAACTCCTGTTTCAGTTAAAACGTGTTTCCTGTGCAGCAGCTGAAATCCTGCAGACAGCTGCAGGGCTGAAACGTCTCACCGTCAACATGTCTCACCGTCAACATGTCTAACAGTCCACATGTCTCACCGTCAGCATGTCTCACCGTCCAGCATGTCTCACCGTCAACATGTCTCACCGTTCAACATGTCTCACCCAACATGTCTCACCCAACATGTCTCACCGTCCAGCATGTCTCACCGTCAACATGTCTCACCGTCAACATGTCTCACCGTCAACATGTCTCACCGTCCAACTCACCAGATAAACAGCAGTATGGTTCCGTTCAGAGTCCACTTCAGAGAGCCGAGCCGGACGCTCTGGATCCGGACCAGCTTGTTGGTTTCATACTGACACAGACGGAGCAGACCGCACGGCATCCTGCTGGTTGACGGTTGCTGGTTGACGGCTGCTGGTTGCTGGTTGCTGTCTGATTCCTGCTTCGTTGTTGGTGTCGGATTTTCTGCAGGAGGAGGAATCTCTGACTCATTTCTTGACTCTTCTTCCTGGGTAGAGAGTCACATGTCCAGCGTCCTGCAGCTGCTCTCACTTCATCATCACAGCAGCTGTAACATCCAGTTTACTGCATCTGATAAAACCACTGATGAAACCAGTAGTTTCATCCTTTTAGTCTTTTTTCCTTCTTTCTTCTCCCATTAATCAATAATCAGATTTATCTGCTGCAACAATTATTTTAATAATCGATTAGTTGTCACCGATTAAATAAAAATCCAAGTTCTCTGATCCCAGCTTCTTGGTTTTGTTTTTGTTTTTGTTTTTTTGTGGTTTTTTTGTGGTTTTTTTCCTTATATTTGTGAAGTATTAAGAGATGTCATTGGAGAAACAAACTTACTTTTTGTCACCTTTTATTTTGTATTTGGAAAATGCAGAGTGCAAAAAAAAAATTTTTTTAGAATTTAAAGGTGGTCGTGATAAAATGCATTATAATAATTAAAATATATTAATAAATCACAACGCAGTGCTTTTAATCTGGTTGAAGGTCTGAATGTTGTAAAACAGGTTGAACACAGTTGTTCTGCAGGACGGAGAGCGAGCGGCGTGCTCTAGATGGCAGTGTGCTCATAACTTCACAAACCCAAAGGATTTCCTCACACTGAAAATATGCATCATATTTCCATATCATAAAACATTTCAGAATATAATCCAGTGATTTGGTGCTGAAACAAAAGCAAACATGACTTCATTCCTTTCTTTGAGATAAAGACCTTCTTGTTCCCAGCAGGACAAATGACTGGCTGTGAGGAAAAGTGACCAAAACAAAGACGGCCTGTGAGTCTCTGCAGCAGTCATGTGTGTCAAACGCCCACCTGAAGCATCACCAACAGCTGCTTCAACGTGCAAATATGTCCAGTATATCTTTACTCTTTATGAATATTACATAATGTTGTGGTTCATATAACATTAAATAACATGATTTCTGCTGTCAGCTGGAACATAAGTTTTAAGATAAAAACAAACACAGCTGCATCATTTTATAGACACTTTATTTTATATATATATGTGTGTATATATATATGTATATTATGAAAGCGGTTAAACAAACATTTCATCCACATTTCTGCTGATAAAAAGCACCTTACAGCAGTGAAATGAAAACAGATTTAAAGCTTTTTGCCATGAACGAGTTGCACGTCCTCAGCTGAACATCTTCTGAAACTTTGGTTTGAACATCTCCAGCATGCCGCTCTGTTGCAGCATCTGCGGCAGGCTGCTCACCTTCATGATCACCTCATGAGCTTCATCAAACAGCTTCACACCCAGCTCCTGCTTCACTCGCTCCCTCCAGGCGATCAGCTTCGGCCGGCCTTCAAACACGTTCAGGCCAGTTCCAACCGGCTGCAAAAAACACAGATATATCAACCCTCATACACACCTAAACACTTCAGCTGGATGTTGTTCTCGTCAGTCAGAATAATGATATTTTCTGTGTCTCAGTAGAGACCCTGCAGCAGAAGTAGTTGCTTTATTACCTGCATGATCTCCACTACAGCCACTACATCGGCGAGGGAGATTTTATCGCCGATGATGAACGGTTTGTTCTGGAGGAATTTCTCCTCCAGCAGGTTGAGAGACTGATTCAGATCCTCGACAGCAGCGTCCATCTTCTCCTTCGGGACCTCAAAGCCCATGATGGGAGCAAACATAGTCTGCACAGAGATATGTGTGAAAGTAAATACGGCTTTAGCAGAAGCAGTAGCATTCAGATTAGTAATAGTAGTATATAAGAGCTTCAGCTGTCTGTTGTTAGCACTACATGCACTGTGTTATGCATTAATGTGATTTGCAGAAACAAGCTAAAACTCCTTTTTTAGTAATGTAGACGTGCTGAAACAAGCTGTTTTAGCTCCTGTAGAGAGTAGATCAGTTCATATAGTATCAGAAGTAGTTGTAAAATGTATTTTAAAACTTTTTAATTTTTTTGTATCTGTGCCACAGAAAGAAACGAAACTAGGTCAGGTGCTGTTAGAGCAGCGGGACGATCGGGACCTCGTACCCTGAGCAGGAAGACCTTTGACCCCTGAGCTCGGAGGTTCGTGTGCTGCCAGGACAGGTATTCATTAACTCGAGCTTGCTGCTGCAGGTCAGCTGGAAACCAGTGATCTGCCACCAAAGACGCATATTTCTGCACCAGGTACACGAGGATCGCAGTGCTGCAGAGAAGAGAGCACGAATTACTATAATATTATAATATATTATTATAAAATATTATAGGTTCTTCAGAAAGCCAGTCAGTATAAATTCACAATCAAGACGTATTTTACAGAAATTGAACTTCTTGTCGTGCAAATGTTCATACCAACGATCACATTGTGATAGTTTAAATAGAATATTTCAAAATGCCTGGAAGTGGCACAATACTGGATCTTTTTATAACTTGATTGAAAGTTTAAAAGCATCACAGCGGCCTTTCTTCCATCTGGTGTCTAAAATATGGAGGGATGGACTCAGTTTGTCGAGATTCGACACTTGATGCATGAAGCAAATCGTTTGTAGCTGTTACGAAGTGTCTGAACCTCTCTGTGAGAACGAAGCTGCCGTCTTTCATCACAGGAACCTTCCTCATCATGCTGATCTTTCCAAACTCTTCGCTGTACTGCTGCCCTGAGAAACAAATGAGAAACATGACTGTGGAAAACTGTAGAAAAAAAAAAACCTCTTTCAACTTGGTTTCAAATCCATCATGAAAATGGATTACAATAAAGATAAGAGAGTGTTTTTCTGCCCTCATACACTTCTCGCCTATTTTCTTTTCCCAGCAGGTCTCTGTTATGCTCGATCACCTCAGCTGACACAGAAATGTTTTGTCTGGGTGCTTTGACCTTTGACCCTCAACATCCCACCCACTGTTTGTGAAGTTATCTACGTCTGTCAGATTGTCTCAGTCTGGAGGTCTGGCAAAAACTTCAAAACCTTGAACTCCCAAAGAAAAAAAATGTCTGGAAATGTAACTATGCATGTTTCTAGGAGGACGTGCAGGACATTGAACTCTGCAAACACAGCAAACACATGCAGCATGTATGCAGGATATAACGTGGCCAAAAATCCTAAAATTATTACTAATAGATCGATATCAAACAGTTTAAATGTTTCTTAGAACCGCTGTTTTCCCACATATTGAAAGGATTATGTTAAAATGGGGAAAGTCTCCTGCATATATGCTGGATTACCTGCAGAGAGGTCGATGAACTTGAACTCGAAGGGAATCCCGACCGCTTTGGCGAACAGGAAGACGGAGCGGCAGGGCTGCGAGTGCAGGTCGAGGTAAAGCTCCATCATGTCTGAGGCTGCAGATGTTGCTTCTGCTCTGTGTTTTCACTCTTCTTCTTCTTCTCTGTGTCCGTCCAGGACCCGCCTCTCTCTCCTGCTCAAAGCTCAGTTTGTTAAACAGTGGTGACAGTTCAAAGTGGTTGAGCAAGCTGACCTGTAAACACTGCTGACACCGTCACATTGTATCTGCATGGCATCCAGCCTGGACTTTATAACGAGGTCATGGGGACGGTGGGGGAAGAAGTACTCAGATAAAGTACAAGAAGTAATGCAGCAATGTCAAAGTACTCCATTACAATAAAAGTCCTGCATGAAAAATCATATTGTGTAGTATTGTGATTTTGTTTTTAAGATCCTTCAGTACGATATAATTTTAATGAAGCCAAAGCCAGCATGGCATGAGGTGGAGTGGGGGAGAGGGGGTGAGGGAGAAAATGCAAGGGACTGGGGCAGAGAGCAAAGGTGGAGTGGAGGGAGGGAGGGAGGGAGGGCGGGTGGAGAGGTGAAGGGGGAGGAGCTGCTGGTGACCAGCCTTCACCAACTTCCTCCACCCACTTCTTCTTTTTTTTGTGCATCCAGCTCCAAAAAAACTTTTTCTTGTGTTTCTTCTCCTTCTTCTCTTTCTTTCTGTTTCTGTTTCTTCTCCTTCTTCTCTTTCTTTCTGTTTCTGTTTCTTCTCCTTCTTCTCTTTCTTTTCTCCTCCTCTGTCAGTTCGGTTACATCCAGACTGGTTTTGTCAGAACAGAAGTGTGTCGTCTCGTTGTTTTTCAGAGTAAAGCGCTGTGAATACTTTCCGTAAGCACAAATACAGTGAATTTTTAATGCACTGTGTTTCATTTTCAATCGTTTTAGTCGTGTATGAAGAATAAAATGCAACATTTTATATCACTGTGAACTGAAATAACATATGAAACCAGTAAATGTGTAAAACATCATTTAGATACAAATATACACCAACGTGTCATCAGTCAGGATAGAAGCAACAGGGGAGTTACCAACCTCCAACGCAGGTGGAGCCTGTTACCTGGGGGGTGGAGCCTGTTGCCAAGGGCGCGGAGCTCTCCAGGATATCCAGCAGCCTCTGCATCTTCCTCTCAGTCTCGGCCGTCTTCTCAGACTCCTGAAGGTGAACAGGGACGACATCAGAGTGGAAACAGGCTGTGAACATTAAGTTAATATGACCAATGTGTTAAACAGTATTTACACATCCAACAGACACAGAACACGTTTCTGTGAACCTGACACATATAAGTCCAATATTCACTGTTAGCTCTGTTTCTGCTCTCTACCAGCTGCTGACCAACATATTTAAGCTTCATATTGTTGACTGTGGATTTTAGCCTCCATCACTTACACTGAGATTGTAATATGAAGGAGTCCCTTAATGGCCAATATGAACAGGAGGAATGATTACAGCATATAAAACATGTGTCAGTGTTTGTACAGGCACCTAATGATTGTTGAAAAACTGCGTACCCTCCCTTTAAGCTCCCTGTTTGTCAGAACAGCAGGAGGTTAATGGGATGTCTGATTAAAACCAGCTTAACTGGACCATTAAGCAGTAAAGCATCTTCACTCTGTGACTTCCTGGTGCATCAGAACCTGCAGCAGCTGCTCTGTTGTGTTGTTACCTTCAGGATGTGTCTGAGAATGATGACCGCTTCCTGCATGACGGCCTCCAGCCGCCTCCTCCTGCTCCTCTCCTCCTCTAGCTCCGCCCCCAGCTGATCTGCCTCGGCGGCCTTTTGACGGTGCTGCTCGGACAGACGCTGTCTGAAAACACAACAGAGGCGGTAGTGCAGTCAGTAAGCGGTGGGGGTATAGCTCAGTGGTAGAGCATTTGACTGCAGATCAAGAGGTCTCCAGTTCAAGTCTGGATGCCCCCTGACTCACATTTATACATAAAAGAAGTTTGTAATAATTCCTGGCAGGTTTTCACTCTGTGTTGCATCCACACTGACAAAGTAAGAACTTAGTATTTAGAAAATAGGGTTTGATATCATGAAAAATGTACAGATCATTACTTTCTTTACATGATGAGACTTATTTAGTGAAGCTTCTACCTCTCCTTGACCAGGTGAGCCTCTTTCTGGAGCAGCATGTCCTGGTGTAGCTGCAGGTTAAAGCTGCAGTCTTTCAGCTTCTCCCTCAGCTGCTGGTTTTTAATACTCAGCTGCTCCACCTCCTGAGGAACAGATGACAAAAATGACAAATCACTTGTGACAAAAGCTGCAGCTTTGTATTGTAAGTTGAGTACTTTAGCCTCCATTTCATTGACAGGTGGAGAAAGTAAAGAAAAACTTTGTCTGGACCTCGATCCAAACACTGCGGCCCGTCTGGACAAAGAACAGAGTCAGTCGTGCTCTGGTCATCAGGTGGGGGTATAGCTCAGTGGTAGAGCATTTGACTGCAGATCAAGAGGTCCCCGGTTCAAATCCGGATGCCCCCTTTTCACCAAACATACATCACCAGTCCAGTCATGTTGAACATCTAACCTTCTCACAGCTGAGGCTCTTCTGTGTAACCTGGATGAGATCTTCCTCCATCTTGGAGCGAAGCTCATGCAGCCTGTCTTTCTCCTTCCACAGGACCATGTTCTCCTTCAGCAGGAACTCCAGCTGCTCCATCTTCTTGTTGTGCTGAGCCACCTGCTCCTGAAGGATTTCAGAAACCCTTTGCTTGAGGCTAACCTGCATGTTTTTCTGAGCCTCCAGCGTAATCCTGTTGTTGGAGGACGAGAGCAGATGAGGATAAACCTTGATGTGACAGTCAAATAAGGAAAACAGTATTATAGTATTATTGTTGGCTGCCAGTTTGACTCTAGTTAAAGTGTTTAATTCCTGTCCTAGTTTTTACTTCGCCCTCTCAGACGCGCAGGAGAGAGGAGACAGGAGACAGGAGAGAGGAGAGGAGAGGAGAGGAGAGGAGAGGAGAGGAGAGGAGAGGAGAGGAGAGGAGAGGGATACTGTGTTCACCAGGTGGGGGTATAGCTCAGTGGTAGAGCATTTGACTGCAGATCAAGAGGTCTCCGGTTCAAATCCGGATGCCCCCTTTTCGTTTATGAAGGAAATAATGTAGAGATGAATCAGTAAGGCTCCTTCTCACCCTGCATCATGTTGTGTGACTTCAGCTCATCCACCTGCTCCTTCAGCTGCATCTTCAGGGCCTCTCTGTCCTCTTCAGCCTCCTTCAGCTGCTCCAGCACCTCCTCCACCTCCTTCTGTTTTGCAGAACTGTTTGTAAAGTTCGACACTTTTTAAAAATAAACATTTCTCGCTGTAATCATTGCTCCTGTTCATACTGGCTGTTAAAAGATCTGCTTCAAATGTGCTTTCAGTGTCAGTGATGGAGGTTATGCTGCTCTTTGAGGCCCAGTCTAGATTTTCATAAACTAAATAACAAACATGTAAATTCAACTGAATGAAATGCACATAGAGGTAAAGGACCTGAGCTCAGAACAGAGAGGAAGACTTAATAACAAGAGACAACCTGCAGAATGAGGACAACTACTGACAGACAGACACCAACAGAAAACAAGGAGACGTCTGTGGTTGCAGAAGCATTAAACGGGACTGGAAGAGACACGAGGAGGCTACAAACAGGATCAGAGCTGGAGGGTTCGAGGCTCTGCTACGTAACTCTGTCACCAGCAGATGGAGACGCCTGCATGTCCCTCAGAGTAAAACGTTTTACTCTAAAGTCAGTACATTAATGGTGTCTGGTTTAAACTCACTGCCCAATCAAGAGGCAGCAGCAACACTACAACCTCCCACTATGAAACCCCAGCACCTATGCTGTCAGGTTGCAGAGAGGACGTCTGCTAGCGAGTCTCGTGCTACCTGAGCTTTGTGTTGTGAAGAGTCGTGCAGTATGAACTCTGCATCTGCTGCTTCTGTCTCTTCATGTGAGCCCAGACTGACTCCATGATGTTGAGCTCAGGGAGGTCAAACCATCGGCTGCAGGTGTTGTTCTTCCTGTTGATGAACATAGTTCTTTATGGCTCTGTCTTTATGTTTGGACCCGTTGTCATGCTGCAGAATAACTTGGATCAGACGTCTCTCTGATGGTTCTGCATTATGGATGAGGACCACAGTAATGTTTATATATGTGACATCTCAAAATCTCTTCACTGGTTGTTTTCCACAGAGAGGAAACATACATGGAAGTCTAGAGGCTGTATTAAAATATCCTCCAACCACCAACAAATCAAACATGAAGCATGTCGTTCCTGGATCAGCGTGTACTTGATCTTAACAGCTAAAAACTGCATTAAGATGCTAAAGATTACAACCAGGCTGGCCATGAAAACTACTGAACAACCACAACATCACATTCCTCTTTGTCACAGAAACTGCAGCAAATTGACATTCACTGACGTAAACCCAAAACAGGAAAAGCCATTATGTGACCGCAGAGGATACTGAGGCATGATATCTTTAAAGGAAACCAAGATTAGCAGCAGCAGCACACTTTTTTGGCTCTGTTTTTATTTTCCTTCTTTCCGCCTTCACCCCTTTGACCTTTTTGTTGTGGCGAGGCCTACCAGGGGTCAGCTCGGGTCATGCCAAAAGGAGAGAAGGAGCTTTAATGCCTTCAAACCCACTCATAACCCCCACTGCGTCCCTCAAACCTCCTGCAGGGCCATTTTTCATAGCTCTGTGCCGGGCCAGTCAGAGGAGGCAGGCTGCTGGAGGCCGACCGCTTACATCCACGCGTCTGGTTTGCATTAAAGGGACACATGTGGTCTTTGTTTTGAGAAGTGCGGCTGACACGAACCCATAACCAGCCGAATGAAAAATGGATTTCTCAGGCAGCAGGATTTTAGAGCTAAACTTTGTTCGGAGACAGTGTTTGACTTGAAACAGGAGGTATCGTAACGACAGGAAGCAGATTATCTGACTCAAGCCATTTGTTAAGGATGACGGCTAGAGTTGATCTGAGAGTCTGTACACGAGTCAGCCAGATAGAAGTCTGTTGCCAAGATATACGTAAGTGAGATGGTTCATCTCCAACTTATATATCACATGTCAACAGTTTCACACAGCTGCACGTTGCCATGAAAAATCACTTTTCTGTTCACAACTAAGATTTAAACTCCGAGCTCGCAGACAATGGCTCAGTGTTCAGCTCAGGACACATGCCAGCTGATGGACACGTTAGCTGTGGCAGGGATCAAACCTGTGACCTTTTTTATGACCATTTAACCACCAGACCACCCTGCAATGATAAACAGCCACTGGATACTTTTTATATACTTTAATAAAATCTAAAAACGTACGGCACACCGTCCTGATGCTAGAAATACTCGCTAAAACACCAAATGTGGATTCATCCACCGCTGAAAATAGTCCCCAACAAATTTCCTCCTGTTCTGACCCTGCGATTAGACACCAGTCCTCACATCAAGTCTCAGGTCATCAGTGATTGGTTGACTCAGATCAGAGTCCCGGACATGTATCACACACCTTGCTCGAGGACACATCAGCAGTGGTAACGATGCTCTTTAACTTTCTTATATTGACTCATTTATTATGAACTTTGGATCAAACCAAGAAAAAAACAAAAACAAATGTACTAATATCTAAAAATGAACGTTTGAGCTAAAGTAATAGAAGTAATTATCATCGTCATGTTGTTTATGAACCAATTTTCAAGCAATAAGCACAGAGCTTTTATTTTTTAAAATGTTTATATGTTTTAATTTGTCTTTTGTGGTAGAAAAGCTGCGACACCTTGTTTTTAAACTGGAACAGTTGGACCTGAGGCCTGTAAGGATACTGTGGGTTAAGGAATGAGCAACCCCCATCACACACATGCAAACACAAACGCAGCAACAGCTCACAGGAATGCTTCGCTCTGTACTTTCCTTCTTATGGTTCTTGCATTTTTACCAAAAAGGAAAACAAAAGGAGCTCCGTCACGATAATCTGTGCATGTGATAAACAGACCAAAGCCTCCATTCATAACGAACCAACAGCTGCTGCATCAGGACCAGATGGAAACAAACACAGTCTTTTCATCTGAAAAGATCCTCGGCTTGATTTCACCTGCACAAAGAGGTGGTAAAAGAAGGACTGGATGTACACCTGGAACTAACTCACAGGTGTTGCATTTATGTAAGAGAAACATATATGTTGATGCTGAATAGTGAATGAATGAATACATGAAGGGTTTTAACCTATAAGAACCGAGCAGTGTGATTGTCATGTTTGTGTAGCGTGTAGTCAGCGTACAGCTTTGTCTTTTCATTGGAGCCGTTTTGAAGCCAAGCGTTGCAGCTTCAGGTCGGCACCATCTTTTCCATTTGAAGCCCAGCGTTGCAGCTTCAGGTCGACACCATCTTTTCCATTTGAAGCCCAGCGTTGCAGCTTCAGGTCAGCACCATCTTTTCCATTTGAAGCCCAGCGTTCCAGCTTCATGTTGGCATCATCTTTTCCATTTGAAGCCCAGCGTTGCAGCTTCATGGTCGGCACCATCTTTTCCATTTGAAGCCCAGCGTTGCAGCTTCAGGTCGGCACCATCTTTTCTATTTGAAGCCCAGCGTTGCAGCTTCAGGTCGGCACCATCTTTTCCATTTGAAGCCCAGCGTTGCAGCTTCAGGTCGGCACCATCTTTTCCATTTGAAGCCCAGCGTTGCAGCTTCAGGTCGGCACCATCTTTTCCATTTGAAGCCCAGCGTTGCAGCTTCAGGTCGGCACCATCTTTTCCATTTGAAGCCCAGCGTTGCAGCTTCAGGTCAGCACCATCTTTTCCATTTGAAGCCCAGCGTTCCAGCTTCATGTCGGCATCATCTTTTCCATTTGAAGCCCAGCGTTGCAGCTTCATGTCGGCACCATCTTTTCCATTTGAAGCCCAGCGTTGCAGCTTCATGGTCGGCACCATCTTTTCCATTTGAAGCCCAGCGTTGCAGCTTCAGGTCGGCACCATCTTTTCCATTTGAAGCCCAGCGTTGCAGCTTCAGGTCGGCACCATCTTTTCCATTTGAAGCCCAGCGTTGCAGCTTCAGGTCGGCACCATCTTTTCCATTTGAAGCCCAGCGTTGCAGCTTCAGGTCGGCACCATCTTTTCCATTTGAAGCCCAGCGTTGCAGCTTCAGGTCGGCACCATCTTTTCCATTTGAAGCCCAGCGTTGCAGCTTCAGGTCGGCACCATCTTTTCCATTTGAAGCCCAGCGTTGCAGCTTCAGGTCAGCACCATCTTTTCCATTTGAAGCCCAGCGTTCCAGCTTCATGTCGGCATCATCTTTTCCATTTGAAGCCCAGCGTTGCAGCTTCATGTCGGCACCATCTTTTCCATTTGAAGCCCAGCGTTGCAGCTTCATGGTCGGCACCATCTTTTCCATTTGAAGCCCAGCGTTGCAGCTTCAGGTCGGCACCATCTTTTCCATTTGAAGCCCAGCGTTGCAGCTTCAGGTCGGCACCATCTTTTCCATTTGAAGCCCAGCGTTGCAGCTTCAGGTCGGCACCATCTTTTCCATTTGAAGCCCAGCGTTGCAGCTTCAGGTCGGCA